>JAWQUT010000008.1:2710837-2731282 GCA_033807755.1 Ellobium chinense | reverse complement strand
ATCTATATTAATAAAACGCTTCTGCCAAATTTGTGTCACAGATTTCTTGAGAACTACATAACGTAAAAACATGCGGTTTTCACATAAATTCGTAGAAAAATACACAAAAGGTAATTAAACACATCAGTTCTCTTTATTTTTTTAACCCTTTTTTTACAAAAAGAATGTGTATAGCAACGAAATACAATCTCCGATAGATCTTTTCAATCCGCCCGATTCGCCAATCGTCCAACTTTTTCACGGAGTCTAATGCATTCGTCTATGATGCCTTTCGGTGCGCTAGGTATTCTTTCGCCGCTGGTGCGTGGCCTGCCTGCCCATTTGTAAAATGGGGTGTTTGTCTTGTATAGATAGATAGATAGATAGATAGATAGATTGATAGATAGATAGATAGATAGAGAGAGAGAGAGAGAGAGAGAGAGAGGGAGGGAGGGAGAGGGAGAGAGAGAGGGATTGCAACAACAACAATAACAACAACCAACAATAGCAACACAGCAACAACAATGACAACAACAATAATAACAACAACAACGTATAACGTAAGCCTCCTCCAAGGCCGAACAATCACTGTTAATTGATATTCCAAGGAGTCATTGCACAACCATCGGTGCTTCAGTCTCATTCCTGTTGGGGATCAGTCCATGGTATAAAAGCCATGAATGGACAGGATAATATACCTGACAGACATAAAAAATATATATTAAAAAAAAAACAACAGTTACACAGACAATCCTCAAAGGTAGCTTATATGTCTGTTTATTGAGCTTTTATCTATCCCTCACGATGGACTTTCAGAATTCCAGAATCTACTCATGACTTGCTGTGGGTCGTGTCAGATTTTCAGAATCAATAAAGTACATTCCTGCCTGGATCTTAAGCGGATCAACTTTACATAGTATTCTTCCCTTCCCACCCACCACCCCTCCTCCATCCTCACCCGTCTTTTTTAATCATTTCGGCATGCGTCTGATTCCTTGTCGGGGTTGACTTTTCCACGGCTTCTGTGAGCTTTTCTTGATGTGAGTTTAGGTGCTTGCGTCTCTCAAAAAAGTTCCATTCTCTCTGTCTCTCTCTCTCTCTGTGTCTCTCTCTCTCTCTCTCTCTCTCTCTTTCTCTCTCTCTCCCTCTCTCCAACACTTATTTTAACATTTCTAATATGTACTAGCTGAGATGTCGTGTCCAGGCATTGGCCGGAAAAAGCGTGTGTGTGTGTGTGTGTGTGTGTGTGTGTGTGTGTGTGTGTGTGTGTGTGTGTGCGTGCGTGCGTGCGTGCGTACCTGCCTGCCTGTCTGTCTGTCTGTCTGTCTGTCTGTTGGGCATGGGCAGGGTAAGATGAGCGGCGTAACGCTTAAAATCGTATATCCCTATAGCTAACCATCCTGCCAAATTACAGTGGTTTAACGCTGATGATTTTGGACATGTTTATGAACAATTATTGCTCCATATAGGTTCCAGTGCCTCGGAATTTGCAGAACAACATCAACGACAATTTTCTTTTCTGATTATGTGATCTCTTTTTCAAGCACTTTGGCCACGATTTCCGGACTTTTTAAAACAAAAGCATAATTCCGAAATTTAACTCTGAGATCTCTAGTTACCCCAAGAATAACATTAATTCTGTATGTGGGAAGCTACTAACGGTGCATTCAGCATCGATGCACTAATGGTAAGAGGGTAAGAGATCCCATCGTTAATGTGCAAACTCTTCATAGAAATCTTGTCAGTGGACTTAGCCAGTACTTGAAGATTATACAGTACAGTAAGCGTTGACGTCACAAATAGACTGGTGTCACGCCATTTCGCCGATTTCCACCGTTCTTTGTTTCACGCTGCTGTGTATAAGACTTTGACAATGTAAAGCAGAGTCTACGTTGTGCCAAGCTGCACAGCAACAGTAATCCTATGTTTACTTTCAACTCTCTGTTCTTCATTGTCAAAGAAGGAAACGAAAAATGTGCCAATGAATTCTTAATCTGTTTTACACCTGCAATGATCCTTGGTCATAAATAGTAAAATTATGATGTCCGGAGTTATAATGTTCATTTTATGCCTATACATTGAGGGAAACAAATTCAATACATACGATTAGTTCATGTGTCATTGTCCGCATGANCATAAAGACGTCTTTTGTCAAAATAGTTTTTTTCGAGGAAATATGCAGCCCCTCTTCACATCCCCTGCTCCCACACCCCCTCCCCCTCCCCACCTCACAAATTATTAGACCCAAATTCGATTTATCTGTTAACATGAAAATTGATTTAAACGGTTTGGGCAGCAAACCTCTTAATCCGTCACATCCATACAACGCGCACGATCAAACTAATTCTTGTGCAGATCTTATCGCCTTTGAAGGGCCCGCCGCCTGTCGACTTTTTAGGTTTTTACATGGGAAGGAAAAACTGATTATTTCCTGAATACAGGTCTTATAGATGTTCTAAGAGTATATTTTTGCTCGTAAACATGCATTAGTCTCTCTAATGTCGCTCTCGGCAATTTTGGTTCAAAATATTGAAAATAATATTTGAAAATGAAAAATGAAAATGCGACTTTTATTTACCACGTAGGAAAATTGCAATGTTATATACCTCTTTCGTAATACAACCATACAGAACAATACACATTATAATCTAACTACATAATATTCCAAATGAAATACATAACACAGTCATTGCTAGTCGCCAACAGTGCAGCGCCCTTATCCCCCAGCTTAAAGCCAAGTACTCATTTACACCGAGTAGAGTGAGGAAATGGAAAAGAAGTGTCTTTCCCAAGGACACTACACCGTGAAATGCTCGATCCGCGAGTCAAACACACAAACCTTAGACTTGATAATCTTCAGTCTCTGAGTACATGTCACAAACCACACGTACAAGCGGAACAGGTTTTTTTTTTTCCTTCTGTAAATGTTTCAAAATCGGCTTTGTGAAATTTACTGTGCTTAGAACAAAATGTTATTCAATGTCATTATTAGCACCTAGAAGGTCTAGAAGCTGTTTGAAAATGTATGTCTCGAGAATTTTACTTTCATACCTTACCATTGATACACTACATGTATACTACAACCAAATGTGTTGTTATATAACCTCTTTGCACCTTATACTTAGACATGTCTTTGGTAGTTTGTTGATCTGTCTCTGCACCGTTCTGCACCGCTGCAGAGATGGACCGGAAGCATGCCAGAGCTACTGAGCACTGAGGAGCAAGTCTCGCTATTAGAACAGCATTGAAACTGAGCGTACAGGTTTTTATTTCTTGTGTCTATATCACATCAACTCAGAGTGAACATGGAGGAGGAAGAAGGTAAAAACTGAGAAAAAAATCATATAAATCTCTCATGGTATGGCTTGCGCTAGGGTTAGATTAGGGTAGATTAGGATCAGGTTAAAAAGGAGTCTCTGAGAGGTAAACTGAATCTAGAAAATATCCAGGGATGGGAGGAATTTCCATTGAGTAAGGCTTAGAGTTAGGGTCAGGGTTAAGGTTAGGGTTAGAGTTAGATATAGGGTTAGAGTTAGAGTTAAATATAGAGTTAGGTTTAGAGTTAGGTTTAGGGTTATGGTTAAGGTTAGATCTTTAACCCTAACCCTTACCCTAACCCTAACTCTAACTCCAACCTTAACTTTAACCCTAAGTCTAAGCCTAACTCTAACCCTAACCCTGACTCTGACCTTAACCCTAACCCTAACTCTAACCCTAACCTAAGCACGCCTTGAGGAGTCCGAGGATTTTACCAAAGCAACATAAGCCGCATACTGAGGAAGGGTGATCTTGGCATTAATTACCCTCATAATGCCCGAGCGGACACCGACTCTGACAGTGTATTGACAGTCTTGACATGAAGGGATTATACTCTGGGTTGAAATATTGTCATGGGGGGGGATAGGAAAGAATACCGAATGAGACTCACACCTGATGCTCCTGTCTCTAGGGTTAAGGACTCAGCTCCACTCAAGACCCTGTCTTGAAGGGCATTGGGGTCAGGGTTTAAGAGTAGGGTTAGAGGTAGGGGTAGGGTTAGGGTTTGGGTTGTATAAGTAGGCATGAGTAGGCAGTAGGAGGCAGCGTAGCCGCAGGGTTTGTGAGTCAGAAACTAAAGACTTTCAAGTCTAAGGTTTTTGTGTTTGACTCGCGAGCTGGGTGGTTTACGTTGTAGTGTACTTGGCAAAGATACTTCACTTCCATTTCCTCACTCGACTCAGAGGTGTAAATGAGTACCTGGCTTTAGAGATTTTGGGGGGCGGGGGGACCAGGGCGCTGCACTGCTGGCGATCAGCAGTGACTTTGTTATGTATTTCATTTGTAATAGTATGTATTTACATGTATGGTGTGTATTGTTATATGTGTTTATATTATGAGTGAGGTGTATAAAATTGTATGACATTGTAAAACAATTTCTCTACGGGGTAAATAAAGTCGTATTTCCATTTTCATTTTTTTTCTTGAGTTTGGATAGGAATGTGAGTCTCATTCAGAGTTCCATCTGCGGCAAGGCAACGTCGTTAGATTGCGCATTACGGATTTAACAACAGTACTTACTGTAGTCCATGAGTCTGTTATGAAGAAGGAAAGAAAGAAAGAAAGAAAGAAAGAAAGAAAGAAAGAAAGAAAGAAAGAAAGAAAGCACATTTTAAAAAGGGGTAAACCGGAAGAAATGAAGGCAGTTAGAATGTTATGAATGACAGAAAGGAAGGAAGGAAGGAAGGAAGGAAGGAAGGAAGGAAGGAAGGAAGGAAGGAAGGAAAGGAGGAAGGAAGGAAGGAAGGAAGAAAGGTAGGAAGGAAGGAAGGAAGGAAGCGATAAAGAGAAGAAAAAGAAACAGAAAAAACAGGGGGAGGGGGGAAGCGAGCGAAACAAGGGACTGGGCTATTCTTGGTGGATGACGAGCAGCGATGCATACGGAGCGTGTAAACAAACCACAGCGTGAGCAACAACTTCCAGGTCAGTGACGGAATTGAAAATACTTAATTCAATATACCTTGATACATAATATTTCGTCACGCAACTCAAAACGGGAACAATTACTGGTTAGACGTAGAATCTGACATATCACTTAATTTGCCCTGTTCACAAACATTCCACCATACAATTATATTTATACCTCTACTCTTACTCATGTCGCTCCTACTACCAATCTAGGCGTCTTTCCTGGGGTGGACATAATGTTTTGTCACTCGTCTAGAAACGAGTAGAATTATGGATTCCTCGTGGAATCTGACATATCTCTTTTAACCATTTTAAACTTGCTCTGATGAGAAACATTCTATTACCGGTATATATTAACATTTACCTTTTCTATATATTCTTATCGCTCTCACAACTACTCTAGCCGGCTCCCCTGGGGAGGATCTCTCCGAAAATGAGGAGGAGGAGGACGACGAGGAAGAGGAGGAGGAGGGTGACAGAAAGAAGAAGAGGAAGCAGAAGAAGAAGAAAGGACCTCCAGAGCCGACGACCTCCCAGATTCACTGCACCCCTGAGCAGCTGGCGGCCCGCAAGGCTCGTAGACAGGCCATGTCCTCCTGCTGCATCAAGGAATCTTGGAAGCTCTACGACACGGTATGAATGCCAGCACCACCAGTCTGTAGACTGTAGTCTGGCCATTGTTCAGTAATGAACATACAGTGGCGGCCGCTACCACTGTTCGTTCTTCCTTAGAACCTAATCTTTTCAATGATCTCCCACGACACATGGTTACTTACATAATATCTCACACAGTAGATGTTTCTCAAATACTGCGTCAAAGCTTGCTCTTTCCTCCTTTACTTATTACCGCATTCCTGCTTGGTGGTCCCGATTCCAGAGCTCTACATATTTTGCTCTCAGCAGGTCCGAGGGCGTAAAATCCTGAGGGGTTCAGTGGTCAGTCCACGTCTTGCTTAAATTACTGGATGGACAACGGGTATTTAGGCTGTCATGATATGGCCGTGCTATAATGAAGATGGACGCCCACAACATTAGCGGTACATGACAGAATACTGGGATACAGAGAGTAATAAAGAAGAAACAGGCGCCTAGCAAGTAGAGTTGACGGAACGATGGATGGGTGGTTGGGTGTGTGGATGGATGGATGGATGGATGGATGGAGGGATGGATGGATGGATGGATGGACGGAACATTCCGTTGTGAAAAAGGCTAAAATTTTTCATAAGTAAGAACAGCCACAAACATCCTTCCATGTACAATCGCATGTATTGGTAGGTTAGTATTGTTTTCAGTGAAGCCTTGATGTGTCTGTAATGCCTTGAAGCATCTCCTTTTTCTGTTAGTATTTTGCACAAGCAAAAAAAAATAGACTAGGTCTAATCATTACGTAATATACTACTAATAATAACAACAACATTATAATAACAATAATAACAAAGCAGTAACAAGTCTCATATCCAGGCTCAGTAGGCTGATGCCTATTCACGCGACTTCACAGTATTATTACCTCAGAAGGCCAGATCACACTGAGACTTTCTCATCTCCTCGGGGAACGATGCCGCTGTCATTTGGAGGCCCTGATCACTAGTATTCTGACAATATCTTCTCACTGCCTATGGTCAAGTACCCAGTTTACAAACGGGTAGACTGAGGAAAATGTGAATGAAATGCTTTCCCAAGACACAGACAACACGACCATAGTCGGGAATCGAATCCAGGAGCTTTGGATCTTGTTTACTGTTTGTTTACAGTGTGCCCTGACCAAAACCGCGGAAGACGAGGAACACGCCGCCATGACCCCCGAGCAACTGAAAAAGATGGGTGTTCTGTACGACCCAATGGCAGAGCCGCGGAGACGATTTTTGAAGCAGAAGTACAAGTACCTGCACAATGCTTTCACAATGCTCAAAGACGCACCCACGAAACCATATGCCAGACCAGGTAATGAATGAAGTAACTCTCAATCCTTACACCAATGATCGCATGATATCGTGTGTTCCAGCCCCGGGTCATCACTCATCATCGCACGATATCGTGTTTTCAATCTTATGTCCTTTGATGATAAACGCACAATGTCGATCACTGATGGCAACATTGGCCCTAATACATCATCATCATGGTAAAAGGGAATCAAGGTAAATCCTGTCTCCCCCCCCCCTTNTCCCCCCCCCCTTCCCCCGCCCCCTTAAAGTCCAGTCGCAAGGAAAGCCCTCTTTCAACAGTATCAAGCGACAGTTGTTATAACTATTCAAGAAGTGTTCATTAAGAAGGACAAAATTCCCATGCAATATTTTTATCGGAGAGGCACATATTTTGGCACTTGCCCGATATTTTACGCCTTGCAAACATAATGATATCTCAACGGCAAAATGTATTTTAAAGATGTAAACAGTAGGCCCTTGTGTTGTCGAATTCCAGGAGTCTTCCTCATAGTTTCGAATTTAATTTGAGGTGGGACTCGAGTATCATATCACAGTATGCAGATTTTTTTTTCAAAAACTCTACAATTTAAGCTTTGAGGTCTTACAAAGTTTGTATTAAATTGTAGATTGCCCAGATGTTCTAGCATAACTAAGCTATAAAGACTGTGGCATTGCCTTGAAACATCAGAGCACCAAAGTGCATACGAAATCCTTATGGCCCAGCAAAAGCAACCCATGATAAGGCTACCGTAATTTTTGTTGACCAAGTGTAGCGTGACGCTGCTGACCTGAGGTTTATGATTGAAAAGTAATAAGCAATGCACCATTTTTTAAATAAACCAACCCCCCCCCCCNCCCCCCCCCCCCCCCCAAAAAAAAAAAAATGAGGTCGTTTTGGGCACTCACTGCAGTAGGAACATATTCAGAATAAAGTAATGCATGTAGTAGCAAGATTCATGTCGATTCGAGCAGCCATAGCCCCTGGAAGCGGCACAAAAAAAATTAGGCTTTCTTTGATATGATGCAGATATGCCATTAGCGTTGTTGACCTAAATTTTGCAGCTATGCAATCCGATTAGCGTCAAACAACGTTATGTCTTGATGGAGACAGTCTGTGACATTGTCACACTGAGTAGAGCCTGGGGAAAATGGGGGAATGTGTCCCATACACGTCACTCCCTGTCTTCCCGTAATAGGGCATCCTCCACTCCAGCTCTCCCTAGAAAATATAACGTGGATAGCATCGTATTGTATGAAAATAGCGGCTTTGCACAAATTAAATATTTGAGTGCTCGCACTTTAACGATGGGATCTCTTACGATCATAAGAATAACATTAAATCATTGGTGCTGAATGCATCAGAAGTAGCGTTCAACATGCAGAATTAATGTAATTCTTGCTATGGTAAGAGATCCCATTGTTAATGCGCAAGTTCTCGATTGTCAACGCAAAGACTCCTGAACAGTATTCTCGCTCTTGAGGCATAATGTTATAGTGGATGGGAATAATGATTTGTTATGGTGTGCGTTTTGTCATTTAGTAACATTTTTTTAATACTAAAAAGTTATCTGTGCTATTATCTTTACTAAACTATCAACATCTGTGTGTGTGTTTGTGTGTTCATTTCGCCAGAGAAAGCATCTGGCTTTCCTCCTCCTCTTTTCGCGGTAGTCTGTGGTAAAAACGTCCACTTGCCTTCCATGTCTGTGTGAGATAAGTCGCTCACCTCTTGATTTATTGAGAACAGAACTTCCGATGCCATCGTAAATAACAAGGTTTTTCTTTCCTAAAATTATCGCCCTTAAGGCAGAAAATGCACCATCCAGCACTTTGGTGTGCACTGGAAAGTTCAATGCATCATGTTATCTGACAAATTCTGACAAAAGGGTGGTATCTACCCCCCCCCCCCCCCCNCCCCCCACTTCTTTTCCCTTTGCATCGCAATACAATCTACAAGCTATGCGGAGATACTATATGACAGCTGCTGTCTTTGATAAACTTCCAAGCAGGAACTGGTTGCCAATAGCCTCAGCGCTGTAACACTCCGTTAGTAATAATCCTATATCTGCGATAGCCATTATTGTATTCAACTCGTCTCCCATCTCTCACAAAGGGATTTATCTGACACTTGTTAGTTTTCCATCCAGGAGATCGTTTCAAAGCAATGATGAGATTTAGAATTGATAAAATACGCTCGATCAGTAACTGTTTAATATCACCAAAACTATTACAGCTATCAATACGCCACTTCGTGAGAACATAGATCTTGCATTTGGATTCCGGAAAGTAGTCTCAGCTCAAAACACCCAAAATGTCACATACGCTCCTTCGCGAGATGGTCAACGAAATGAGCCCTTGAGCATTCCTTTACTAGACATGTTTATTGATGGTTGTATGAACGATTCTTAAAGAATTAATTCGTTCTACAGGGAAACCCCGAGAGCTGGACGTACCCGGACGTGGTAAGGTTTTGCCGGTGGTTCTGATGGCTATGAAACCGGAAGTTCCCTACCCGGACACGACTACCACAAAGTAATATCAGCATCAAATTTGAATGTAGATTGGAAATAATGAGTTAGTGCGTTCTTTCCTCGCAACTGCTACCGATATGATATAGTATAAAAACTTTGCTAGATCTCCCACTGATTCTAATAGAGCTCCTCTGCTGATAAAGATGATTGATAATCAAGAACTTGCGCTTTAACAATGGGATCTCTTACCATAAGTTAGTGTAATAATTCTTACGACGATTCTTGTATTTTTCATCTCTAGAATCTTCTGAATGATTTTTTTCGTTGACACACAGGCATCTCACATTTGTGCTAAAACTGTCTCTTGCTCTTTGCAGTGGCCGTTTTGGTCAGATTTATCAACTTTTAATTGTAGTAAAGGATCCTGCTCTCTTCTACCAGTCTTTTGCGCTTTCATTTAAGCTATCCGAAACGATTTGCCTCTATGTGCTACTTGGGGTTGGCTGAATTCAAGTCAGATGGCCGCAGGATATTAAGGCACCGAAAAAGACAATTGTAACATTCATCATTGCTTTAAAAGCAGAGCTGTCATCATTATTCTCACCACTATCACCGTCATCAACGGCATCTTCAATATCATCATCATCATCAGCATCACCATCATCATAATCATCATCATCATCATATCCATACCATACTAGTAGCTGTCCACTGGCAGAACATTAACAGCAATGTAGACGAACACAACATGCATAGAACACAAGACAGCATTGACAAATCATACTACAGCCACGCCTGAAATGTTTCGAAACTATTCTTCCTTAGGTCGTTGGCGTATACCAAGTCATGGAAAAACATTTCCAATCGAAATTTTGAAAGCTACCCGGTGAAGAACGAAAATGACACGCAGACCTGCGCCTCTGACATTCTCCTCACAGAGAAACTATATAATCCAGAGGCAAAGAAAGGTACCTGAGTCCTGATTTTATCATACAGTTCTGGTGTCTTGTGTATACCGGGTCTTAGTATGCTCTGCATTCGGCAAGTACCACAGATCTTTTATACCATTCTCAGTGATGTCCTATTATACCATTCTCAGTGATGTCCTATACCTTGTGAGCCCTATGCTCCTAGGTCACTTGCATCCTACATCCGGTGGGCAACTTGGAGATGGCAGCGTGGCCGTGCAGCTTGTGAGTAAAGATCTCATAAACTGAAGACCGTAAATTTTGAGTTTGTTGGTTCTTTTTCCCTGGCCGGGCTTTGCGTTGTGGTGACCTGGGAAATGACAGGTTACTTTCCTATCTCACAACTTGATTGATTCAGGTATGTTTGAGTACCTGTGTTTCGAGCCAGGGTAGATCAGGACAATTCTCTGCGGTGACTAACCATGACTATATTATAGATTTGCACAGGTATATATGTATGTATTGTCGTTAATAAATCTATAACATTATATTGTAAATCGGATTTCCTTCAAGATAAATATAAAGCTTGATTGTTTCATATTATAATTAGTATGACTATGAATAGCAATAAAGTGTTTATATTATAATAATATACAGAAATTGATAAAAATATGTTTTAGTATCATTATATCAACTTTCAGAGTTGTGTTACTTCCACTATCACCCACACTATCTGGCCCATTACAAGCTCTACAGCAGTAAAATGCCTGACACTTTAGATTTCTACACTTAATCAATAAACCTACCCATTACATCCCATCAGGTCCACTATTTTATCATTATATTGTTATTGCTTATTTTCTCCCAGGTCTTATGTATCTAAAGGGAATAACTAGAACTACATAAGCAGAAAGAAAAGACAGTAAAAAAATTTTTTTTGGACACAGTGGTGTTAAGGCATGATCCCCAAATAAATCTTCACGCCACCTCCATTTTCAAAAACAAGTACCGCTTAAGAACACTTATGCTATCATCTACTATCCTTACTAATAATGATTTCTTTTTCTCTCGCAGGTTTTTTTCTTGTTTTTTTTTTGTTTTTTGTTTAGGATACATGGAAGTATTCAATATTCTTTCATTGTAACACTCTTAAATATATGTGGGGTTGTTAATGTAATTTCACAGACAAAGAGAAGAGAAAAGGTTGAAACTATATTATTATGGATCAAATGCAAGAGAAAAAAAAAGCTATTTGTTTCATAACGGCATACATGCTTTCTTTTTCAGATGTAAGTACGGTATACTGATGCAGATGTTACATGGAAAAGTATGTGTCCTTTTGTTGCAAATGAAAAAAACCCTCGGAAGGGGAAAAATGGAAAATATGGGTCAGAGCGCCACCAAAGTTTTATGTCACCTACATGATTTAAAAAAAAACAAAACTGAGAGAGGAAAAAAAATGGAAGTCCATAACCTTTTGCATCTCTGTACGGATACTCCACAACTAAAGGTCTGTTCCCGCCGGCAAGTGGACGTGAAACCATAGTAGTACCAACAAAGCTAACTGATAAGAACGAGAAGACCTGATGTTCCTCTAGGCAGTCTGGGCCAATCACAGTCTTATGTTATTCGTTCTCCTTATTGTTCTTATTGTTCTCTTGAAAATGCTGTACGTTGTGCCCTGCCCATGAACTTGGACAGTTATGTGGTATGCACGCTCTTTGTGGTTCTCTTGAAAATTAATGTTGTTCCTTGTATCCTGCCGATGAAGTTGGACATCGTGTAACTCAACCCATGAGTGTCAAACCGCACGCACACAATATACGCCTATAAATTATACACACGCACACACACACACATAGAGACACACAGTCGAGAGCACACACACACAGACACACACACACACACACACACACACACACACACACACACACACACACACACACACACACACACACACACACACACACACNCACACACACACACACACACACACACACACACACACACACACGCGCGCACGCACGCACGCACACACGCACACCACACTCACACACATTTACACGTATCCACCCACATTCACACACAAACTCAGTCACATTTACATACACACACACAAACACACACACACACACACACACACACACACACACACACACACACACACACACAAAAGCACGTACGCGTTTTTTATTTCCAAACTTCTTGTAACTTGAGCCGCTGTACCTCTATCAAGCATCAACTCGCAGCGCGTACGCACTAACCTTCAACGAATCAATACCACAATGGACCTTAATGCGGATAGCATTAGGAAGGGTGGGAATCTATTCCAAAGATGGAATGAAGCAAATGTAGAAATACGAGGTTCCTATGGGACTGGATACTGCACCATTAGATCAGCGATATTCGGTCTTTGTTCAAAACCAGGGCGATAGGATCTATCGACACATGTTCACGTAAGGACAGTAGATGGTCTGCAGATGGGTGAGTGGAAATGGACAATACATGTCTGGGCGGTTGAAAGGCCGGTAGAATCACGGGGGGAATTTCCAGATAATATGTAACAGCTTAAGTATAAGCTCGGGCTCACATTTCTCCTCATTGTAGAACAACATAATGTAATGCAATGTCACTAATCACTCTTATTAATGTAACTGCAGGGGNGGGGGGGGGGGGGGGGGGTGCCCAGCACACTCTCTCGTAAACATGAATGCAATTACTAGAGAGCTTTTATTTTCAACTTTGGATTTCTTACGTACCTTTGGTGACAGAGGTTGACATAGACATGAAGCATTCCATGGTTTAACGACCATGCTGCACGTTACGAATTAGATATAAAATCCACATCTGATTTTGGTTTGTAAAGTGCAATAATCGTGACTCCAGGAAATGTCATGGGCAAGTCCACCTCTGTCATAATGGTTTGTAAGAGATCCGAACTTGAAAATAAAAGCTCTCTAATATCTGAAAAATAACCATAATTGTATATAAATAGATAAATGCAACGGACGGAAAATATAGGACTACCTGAACTCAGTTACCAGTAGTTGGTAACATTAACTGGCTATGGCCNGGGGGGGGGGGGGAATTTCCAGATAATGTGAAACAGCTTGATTATAAGCTCGGGCTCACGTCTCTCCTCCTTGTAGAACAACATAATGTAATGCAATGTCACTAATCACTCTTATTAATGTAACTGCAGGGGTTAAGTCTGGGGGGAGGGGGGGGTGCTCAGCACACTCTCTCGTAAACATGAATGCAGTTACCAGAGAGCTTTTATTTTCAACTTTGTATCTCTTACGTACCTTTGATGACAGAGGTAGACATAGACATGAAGCAGTCCATGGTTTGATGACCATGCTGCACAGTACGAATTAGATATAAACTCCACATCTGATTTTGGTTTGTAAAGTGCAATGATCGTGACTTCAGGAAATGTCATGGGCAAGTCCACCTCTGTCATAATGGTCTGTAAGAGATCCGAACTTGAAAATAAAAGCTCTCTAATATCTGAAAAATAACCATAATTGTATATAAATAGATAAATGCAACGGACGGAAAATATAGTACTACCTGGACTCAGTTACCGGTAGTTGGTAACATTAACTGGCTATGGCCAAGAAAAAACAGATCTGCAGACAGTTGCACATAAATTAGTTACATCTTCATCATCATCATCACCATCACCATCACCAACACCATCATCATCATCATCATTTTCTCTTGTCTTTCCCTGGTTGAATATTTCAGGGTTAGCTAGTCTTGATGAAGTGTTTAAAAAGAATAAATTCAATAAGTTCTTTATATCAACTTTTCGTAAGTTTTCTGTACCTTCACTCCTAGTAAGACAGAGTAACATAACAGTGTTAATCACCAACATCGTCTTTATCATTTCCACCAACAACAACAACGGAAAAGGACAACATGCAGCCAACTGTTTTCAGGACCATTACACAACCTCACTATCACAATCGAATCTTCCTGAAGGACAACAACCACCAATAGTTTCTAAAACCCAAGTTTCATCACCACCATTGCCATTACCATCAGCAAGCTACAATCTTCAACAGCACAAACCACAAGCACTTACTTTTCTTGTGTTGTTCTCAATCAATCAGCCAGAAGAAGAAGATGCCCGTTTCTGCCTGGATGATATTCCACTGGACCCCAAGGGTAATCCTATCGGCAAGACGACAGGGAACTGTGAATGGTGTGGTAAGTCTAATCTTGTAATATCGTCACACTTCTTTCCCCCACTATTGCCTTGGGACAATGATGATTAACCCTTGTTATGCTGCAGTAATTATAGATCTCACCCTCACTCACTATGCTAAGTGCTACGGTAGAATAAATTCGCATGCCAGTGCCGACAGTGAGAGGCTGCGGTCGGATTTTGCCGTCCGGTGTCAGTTGATCGGCCGGCAGACAACACATGCAACGGTCATTATCCGTTACAATGTTCATGCAGCAGCGGCAGGCTGGACCCGAGGCGCCTCGCACGTCTAGAATTAAAATAGTGGATTGTTATCATATCAGTCTCATCATCATCATCATCATCATCATCATCATCATCATCATCATCTGGACCACATTTAAAGAATTAAAAAGTTCTGTCCAAACCAGCGAAGGATTAAGAAATACACTTTTATACTTATTATTCAAAATGGACTTATACAATGATATAAAATAATTACGAATTTTCGAGTCAAAGGTGTGATTCTTCATCAGGTTAAATATAAAATGACAAGTGAGAGGCGGGGTGACATCATCATCATCATCATAATATTACTACTACTACTACTACTACTACTACTATTAATAATAATAATAATAATAATAATAATGATGATGTCACAAGGCAGAGGAAGTTTATTAGTCTCATATCTGGTCCCCGATTATTGTAACCCCGGTAAACCAGATCACTCAAGAACATTTCCATGTCATCATAATCGACGTATCTTTGCATCTTATTTACTATGCAACGAACAGTTCCTACCTACGGGGGCGTAATGTAGCCAAAATCGTGCTGAAGCGCCATAAAAACCCTGACTCAAACAAACCTAACTAAAGGCTAATGAGCTTAAGATAATTTGGTGACACCGGGCAAACATAACGTAACAAAGAGATAAACCGAACATAGAATCGAACCGAATGTTGGAGACAGCTTACATAATACACAGCTTTTCATACAGTTTCCCAAATAATGCGATGATGATAGCGAAGCAAGCAAAACAAAACAAACAAAAAAAAAACACAGGAAGAGAATAAATTGACAGCCGTCCTATTTATGATGACGATAGTGATGAAAATGAGCATGACATTTCCATGAATCAGAAGCCCAGCTAGACTAATTCGATTACATATCTAATATCTGGTGTAGATTTTTTTGTTGTTGTTTTATCTCATTACTAGTCAGACAGTAAGGGATTAGTACATTTTGCTCAATATTTCTTTTAATGAAGACAGTCGTATTAACTACATGTCTGTATATGTCTAAAGGGATGATGATAATCAGCTACAGATCTTTCCATCTGAATGCCGACAGGTCGTGACATTTTGCCAATTCCAACTCCGGCTGTGTTGAGAGAGGTATGGGACAGGTCAACGCTCTACTGCTGTGAGAAATATAGAGAGCTCGTGGAGCTGGTTTTCGCTACCCAGTACAGACTGGAGGTGACGTTGCTGGCAGCAGTCCCCTTTGTTCTGTTTGCTCTTCTTTCTCTCTCACTCTCTGTCACACACACACACACACACACACACACACACACACACACACACACACACACACACACACACACTCACACACACAAACAAACACACTCTTTCTCTGAGCCTCTCCCTCGCTCACTCTTTCTCTCCCTTCATCTGGGACTCTCGCTCTTAGTCTCTTTGTCTAAGTCACTGGCTCTGTCTTTGTCTATCTGTCTGTCTGTCTGTTTGTCTGTCTGTCTATCTGTCTGTCTGTCTTTCTGTTTATCTGCCTGTCTCACTCTCTCTCTCTCTCTCTCTCTCTCTCTCTCTCTCTCTCTCTCTCTCTCTGCCCTCCTCACACCTCCCCCAGTTTTTTCATTATAATGGTCTGACCACTATTAAGTAAGATAAGAAGTGAAGTTTACTTCCTCAACTATAGGCCTATTCTCCCCCTTTCATAATATCGCTGCCATCTCAAACTGTTTTTCTCTTTCCTATTACTCCTAATTGTTTCATTGCAACAGGCCAACGTCTTGCGTTTCAAAAAAAAAAAAAAAACTGCCCTTATAGATCCATTACTATCAAGGGCCTTGCTTCTATCCTGGTTTACCACGTCCTTCTATCTTACTCAAAAGAACATCGACTCGCTGCTAAAATGCGTGCTGTTGGCTGTTGACACACCAATTTCTATGTTATCTCTCTTCCACTTAATTTACTTGCACCCGTTAGTTAGGAAGAAATTAAATGTTTGACCCTCGGCGGAAAGGTTTGAGTGACATCGTCTACCTGCGATATCAGCTCTACCGTACAACGCTGTTTGTCTAAAACCCTGAGAGAGAGTATGGCATCATTTTTTAAAGCTTTAAATGACGAATCTTCCAGAAATCGAAACTGAATGAAATGAAAAAAAAAAAACAACACCACAACGTAAAAAATTAATTAATGTCTCTGTGCCCCATTTCATGCACTGGGGGTTGCTGGAAGAAAGATAATATTGGCAGACGTGTGTGTCCAAATTTGGCCCCGCGGGCAACAGTGTAGCGAAATTTTTCCTGTGTTCAGCTATCTCCTATTTTCTGCTTTCTCTGCATGGAGTATCGTGCTTGAAAAGGGGACCCAGATTGTACTTTATCCACACGACACAAGTCAGAAGACTTTTCTTCTGTTTTATGTCTTGTCAGTATTTTTCTTAATTGAAGATTTTTCGGTCTACTTACACAGCGAAGTTTCTCCCTGAATATTAATCTTTCTTTCCCTCTCTCTCTCTGTCTCTCTCTATCTCTCTCCCTCTCTTTATCTCCCTAACTTCCTCTATGAACGACTATTTACTAATTTTACATGACAGGGACTTTGAACACTTTCTCTTTTCCCTCAATATCTTTTTCCTTTTTGTCTATTGTCTTCCTAGCTGTCTTCATCTCGCAATATGCCGGAACTCTCTACCTCACCTAGTGCTTGGTTTAGGATTAGGGATAGAGATATGGAAGATAAAAAAATAACCTCGGGACATTCCGTAAACATTATCATTTCCTGGAAACTCTTTCGTGTGTAATTTCTCTTTTCAATTCATGCACCTAACTCTAAACTTACGCTGTCTACTTCACTTGTTTCCCCAACTTTTTCTCCGTGATATCCCGGGTCATCAGTGGCTATGCCACAAAGCGCTAATAATAATAAAAATATCCTTTTCGAAGCCTCATGCCCAGAGTTAGCTGACATTCATAACTCACACTTTGCGGTTATTAATGTCATCAGGGTTAGATCAATACCAAATCTATTTGTCCATTTCAGTAACCTACAATAGTTTAATTTATAAATAAGATAGATATATGTCTCAAAAGATTAAGAGACAATACTCAATGCTTATGTTGAAAGTTTTTTTGTTTTTTTTTGTACCCGCAAGGCAATGTTTGTGAATGCCACTCTAGGTTCTTACTTGTTATTTACTGTATTATTTCCTTAGCATGAGCAGAAGATGAAGAACATGCTCATAGATATCAAACGCAAGGTGCCCAAAATCAAAAGACGTGAGAGGTGAGTGCGTAAACAAAGCGAACCACAATTATCACTGTTCTTCCACCTTCAACCCACTTCCAACATCAGCAGCATCTTTCCCACAACAACTGCTAGTCTTTTGTCCAAGCACTACTTCCATCTTCACCACCACAACATCCATTATTACCACCACCATCACCACCACCATCCTCATTACTACACCACTTGCAGGGACAATAATGAAGAAGACAATTGTTTCTAATGTTGCAAGAGTCCCGATCACAATCACCATACCAAATGTGTTACTTGCAGCTACCACACTTTCATCAAACCCAGACTTACAGCTCCTATAGCATGATAACTGTTGATATTTCCTTTGATAAGGAGGGGAAGTAAATGACGTGACTTCCTACAAAAAAAAAAAAAGAATAAAAAATTCAGATGATTGAGATTTTAGCAGTCGCTATTTCAGTCAACTTCTACATTCGCTATTTCATTCAGTTTCCGTAGTCCCTATTTCTGCCAACTTCTGCAGTCATTGTTTCAGTCGATTTCTTCAGTCGTATTCCAGTTAACGTTTGGAGTCTTTGTTTCAGTCAACCACTGGGTAAAGCGATCAGTGGCTTGGATATCCGGTACTTAACATTCAAGTCAGTTACAATTATATGTTTTCTATTGTGGTAGGGCTGATTCCAAAACCACCGAAGACAAGGAGAAGGAGAAGGAGAAGGAAAAAGAGAAGGAGAAGGAGAAGGTCAGAAAGAGGTCAACGGCAGCTTTGGACAGACTAAGGGAAGTGTTGGAAAGACGCAAAGGTAATTCTACAGTCATAACGTAGTTCGATGTGGCAAAACTTAAATGGCAGTTCTAAGAATATAGAATCCGTAAGGCACATAGAACCGAGAGTGTCTACACCATGGGGATGCACTTGACTGTGTGCGCGGCGCAGTCCATTGCTGGTCTTGGTGGGGGTGGGAGGTTGGGGTTTATTAACCTACCTACCTACTTACCACCTTCCCCCTACCTACTTACCTATCTACCTGGTATCTACCTACCTACCTATATGCCTAATCTATCTACCCACCTACCTATCTACCTACCTACTTAGTAGCCTATCTATCTATCTTCCTACCTACCTACCTACCTTTCTGCCCATATACCTTCTTACCTACCTACCTACCCACCCACCCAGCATCTATCTATCTATCTATCTATCTATCTATCTATCTATCTATCTATCTATCTATCTAGTTTGCCTACCTGCCTGCCTGTCTACCCGTCCACCAGCCGTTCCTCCGTCCCTCCGTCCCTCTATCATCCGTGTCTCTATCCTTCCTCAGTATCTCTGGAAAACCTCGTTAAAGTAAAGCATAGTGACAAAAACGAGGACACCTCCGATCTGGTCTGGGATCCGTACGAGATCCGCTTCCACCATGCCAAGCTGTTCAATGACGAGGTATTTGATGACCCAGAATACCATCGCTACCACCACGCTCAGGTCGTTATGATGCAGACAGAGATCTACGACATGGGCAGCGGTCACGATATGGGCTCATTACACATGGATTAGAAGTCTGAAAGGAGCAAGAATTGTGGAATCTTCAGTATCCAAAGGAATATCATGTCTGTTGTGTTCACGTGTTCGATAGTCTTTTTCCATAGATTAGGTCTTAACACTGCGTTGTTCGCATTATAAAACCCCACAAAGTCAATTTTGTTAGGTGAAAAAGAAACAAAAAACCCACTTTTTTTTTCTTGAAGTCTCGTGTTAATGCTCCTCTTACCACTCCCCATCTCCTCCCCTCACCCTCATCCCACCATCTGTAATCATGAAAAACTGGATTTCGGAGCACGAGACACGCCAACGGTCTTTAAACGTCTTTATTTGCCTATAGATTCTGTATAAGATTCTAAATCATCGAACAAAGCGGTTGAAACAATTGACTTAGGAATACTATACACGACTAATACGCATTTCATGGTTTATCAATACAAGGATGACAGTCCTCCAGTATGTAAACAGCCTTAAAGCTACAGAATACTTTGTATCATCATTACCACTCTTACTGAGAACTTGGTTGGTCTCTGGAAAATTACTGGTGAATGGTGCTTAAAGTACAAGCCATAGAATACTTCTAACTACTTTCTTGGCTGAGAGAGACACTGATCAGTGCTGAACTTTCATGACCTCTTTCTTTATTTTTGTTCCTTGGGGGCGGGGAGTGGGGAGGGGGAGGTGGTTGAAAGTGGGGTGGGGTGTAGAAAATGATCACATTTTACATTTTATTGTGTGGAAGCTATGCCACACTTAAGGGTTTTTATTACCAAGGTCGGATCTTTTATGAAACGTTATGGCAGAAACAGACATGCGCATAATATGGCTTTTTTCTGGTGTTAAGATCATAATATTACAAACTAGAGTCAGATGTGAATTTCATGTTCGGTTCGTAACCTGAAATAATATAATTGTAACTATTTGTAACACCTGAAAATGATAAACTGTATATATATATATATATATATATATATATATAT
>JAWQUT010000008.1:2684316-2706558 GCA_033807755.1 Ellobium chinense | reverse complement strand
AGAAAGGAGTTTGTGGGGGAGGGGGGGGAGAGGGAGAAAGGGGTTTAACTCCATAGCGGAGACATGGCAAGTTTCTGGGAAAAGGAGGGGGTGGGGAGTGGAGTTACTATTCTGTATAGAGCAAATATCGGTCACCTTACAGATTCACCGGTTCTGAGTGGTTGTATATAGTACAGAGTAGGACAGATTATATTCATTTACCTTGTTCAGTTTCGTATGCACTTTGAGGAAGCTTTCACAGATTATATTAAAATGAAATGCCCACAAAATAAACATAATTTAGCAGCACTGTACTGCATTCTTGAACATTGTCTTTCATTTTCATAGTTTTGTCCGTTTCGTTGTTGTCAGTCAGCTGTTAGTGCAGCTATTGATGATGTATTATTTCTTCTTCTCCTTGTTGCTGCTGTCAGTAGTAATGGGAGGTGCTAACTTGTGGCCGACAGACACTATTTTGACCGAAAGAACCCAATCCGACAGACAACTTATTAGCTGAATGAATAGCAGACAAACAAGTTATTTGACAATGCTGATATTTAGCCAGCAGACAATAGAACGGTTGTTTTGTTGGTTTTTTTGTGTGTGTGTGTGTAAATTCGATTGATGGTGATGCGGTTTCAATTTCCTCTCTCTCAATGAGATATCCATGCTGATATCGTCAAGAATGAGATTGAGACAAATATCTCAGAGAAAATGGTTTACATCCCTCGCTCAACTGAAATTTTCTTGTCTCTCAGTGTGGTGAACTTTCTGAAATTTATTGGTTGCCAGAGATCTTGTCATTTACGACTATAAATATTTCCACACCCAGACAATACTGAATTTAGTCGTTTTACCGCGGAACAAGTTAAGAGATTTCATAATGCAGCCATACTGTTAATGGATAACAAAAGATTGTTCAGGTTTTTCGTACTGAAAAAAAAAAACAAAACTAGCCTGTGGACAGACTGTGATGTGTGGTTCAAAGCTGTGAACCACACTGCAAGTCAATCGTGAGCCCGAAATGTCACTGGTCTCTTGTTCAAATTCTGCTATACAAGTATGTTTCTCTTTGGGCATTTTCAGGCTGTTTCAAAGGCGTTCTTCTGTCGGTAGTCAAATGCGGTTTCGAAAAATAACCTGCTGGCAAAAGGCCCTACCTGAAACCTCAGGTAAAGAACTTTTTGCTCGAATATCCGCATACCGAATACAGTCGTAAAGGGAAATAAGTTTACATTTCTCCCACAAGAAGATAGCTTTCCGAGGTCATGTCCCCTAGTTTTCTTCTGTTGGGCCTATTAACATTTTGTGTTATTCTAAATATACCACTGTGATTTGGGGAAATTTCTTTCATTGAGGTTGAAGTACTTCTTTTGCCCGATCTTTTAACGGGAAGAAAACGGGCGGTCAACGCCCAAAATTTTTCACAAATGTCTTTTGAAAAAGATCACCTCAAATTCTGATTTGGTCCCCAAATTTTCATTTGGCTGGTTTTGACCGCGCGCGAATACATAGGCCTACACATTTTATTTTTTTATGTACAAGGCTCAAATTGTACCTGAAACTNTTTTGCCCGATCTTTTAACGGGAAGAAAAAGGGGGGTCAACGCCCAAAATTTTTCACAAATGTCTTTTGAAAAAGATCACCTCAAATTCTGATTTGGTCCCCAAATTTTCAGTTGGCTGGTTTTGACCGCGTGCGAATACATAGGTCTACACATTTTATTTTTTTTATCTAGGAGGCTCAAATTGTAAGCTTACCTGAAACTTTAAAACTGGGTGCTTTATTTAGATCACAGGTCATTTTACACATTTCTACACCCTAACACTGGCGGGCAGGGCCCCAAAAAAGGGGGATTTTATAGATTAGCGGATTAATTGGTGTCACAAACCTAAAGATGTCTGGCATCATTTAATAAGATCAGATCACGGTACAATACATAAGCATATTATATTTATCCGCAAATAAAATACCACCTTAGATCCCTTCAAACCAGTGTCAACATCAACAAACTACACCAACACCAATAACAACCAATAACAACCACCACACCACCACAACAACAAGAGCAACAAAGGAAGCAAATTCATGTTTACTGCCACTGTAAAAATTTATGCATACACAACTGGTTATACGATATTCGGAGATCACGTCTTATGTCATTTGGGTTTTGAGGTATATCAGTGTCCTAGTATTGTATGAACATGAAATGGCATTATAAGCATGCATTCTTGCAGTTTATTGTGTAACTTGACACACAATACAATACAATGCAAATTACCTTACTGTGGAAATGCTTTTTTTCTTTTTTTGGTTTGAGGATCTACTTTTCACAGAAAGTCGACACGGCTATTTGGTAAGATTTTTTATTACGAGTCCTTACAGAGGTTTTATTATGTGTAAGCTTATATGATCGCAGAAATCTTGAGTGATCATAGAGACGGCGTTTGACTGTGATATCATCTGCGTGGCAAATCAGCAGCGTACTGATAGTAAAGCCTACAATAATCTAACTCCTAATTTCATGGATGACAGAAATAGCCGCATAGTGTTTCTGTAACTGGTTACCACTTATTTAAGCCACTTTGAAAACTTCTGAACAGAACGTTTTATTTGCATGAAAAAATTTTCGTGAATCTTTCTCAACTTTGCAAAATTCACAAGAACTGGATTAAATCCTCGAATAAAAGAACAGAAAAACCTTCCACAGTAAACACAAAAAAATATAGTACAATAAAATTAAACTCTATACAATATAAACAATACAATTTAATACATTACAATGCGGTACACAGTGAAATTCAACAAAATGCAGGAAAATAAAATTAAGCAATAAACGGGGGCGCCAACTACAATTGTACAAAAATAGACCATGCATCAAATTAATTTGAATTTGTTTTGGCACCTTTGGATAGAGCTGAAGTGCATACCATTCTTTATCTTTCCATCTGGCTTATTCTCTTTCAATTATACGTTATTGTTCCCAAGATAGCCAGTCAGAAGCACCAGTAACCGATAAAGAGATATGCAACATGTCAATGGATTGCATCCCCTGTAAAATTAGAATTTATGTGTATGCACAGTCTTTTTCTGTAAAACTTTTTATGTGGGGAGGGAGGATATGTCAATTTTACAAGTAAAGCATAGTAGCAGAGCAGTTATTTTCATTATTTTTCTATAAAACTACAGTTTATATGCAAATCTCAATGTGGCAGCACTAAAATTACAATCAAGAAATATGTCTAACAGGCAGACAACCCCAAAAAAGTCCTCCACAAAGTGACATTTCAGTTAAAGACAACAATGTGATGACTGTAATTCATCCCCCCAGCCACAAATGTTCCAGAAAGAGTCTGACATGGTCCGAGTTTCCTTGAAGTTTGTGGGTCTAGCAGTCGTCGTCAAGCCGTGCCGACCACGAAGGTTCAACCCCGACAGGGACCTCTTTAATAACTACATCTGCCAGTGGGGACTGAAACCTTCACAGAATAACACCACAGAACATGGAAACACTGACTAGACCAAAGCAGAACGACAAACACATACAAGGAGTACCACCACTAGTTAGCTGCAGCTACAGAAAATCAGACCCTATTAAGGTACATATCCAAAGTATCTATTAAATTTATACCTCAGTGTGCTTAGTCACACAAATGTTCGTGTCATTTAAAATTTTAGGACTGTCCCTGCTGTAATGTCACTTAAACTTGTGAAAGTATGTCACATTGTCACACTACATTCAACTTTCAATGTTCTAGCCCTCCAATTAAAATCATGAAATACCGTATATGAAAATGTTTACGTCAGCTAGATGAATGAATGAAAACAAATCCTGTAAAAAGTAGCATTTCAGTGTAAACCATATTCTCATTATTGTGATGACAAGCTAATTCACCATCCCAGCCACAACTATCTTAGAGAGAGAGCCTGACATGGTCCAAGTTTCCTTGAAGTTTGTGGGTTTAGCAGTCATGATCAAGCCGTGCTGACCATGAAGGTTCAACCGCGACAGGGACTTCTTTAATAACCACATATGCCAGTGAGGACTGAATCCTTTACAGAAAGACACCACAGAACATGGAAACACTGACAAGACCAAACGAGGTCAACAAACATATACAAGGAGTACCACCAATGGTCAGCTGCAGCTACAGAAATTCAGACCCTATGAAGGCATGCACCCAAAGTTTTATATTCAAACCCAAATGTGCATTGTCACACACATGAGAATATTCATTACATTTCTTTAAGGCTGTCCCCACAGACTGTAAACAAGTGTTGAAAGTTCTCTGCATGCATCATGCTACTTCATTCACTTTACAGCTTTTCAGCCCTGCAGTTACCATCAAGAATATATATTTCGTATCAGCTGGATGACTGAAAACAAAACCTGTATGAAGTGGCACTTCAGTACAAACAATACTATTATGTAACAACAAACTAATTAATCATTCCAGCCACAAATGTCCTAGAGAGCCTAATCTGATCAGAGTTTCCTTGAAGTTTGTGGGTCTAGCAGTCATGATCAAGCCGTGCCGACCACGAAGGTTCAACCCCGACAGGGACTTCTTTAATAACTACATCTGCCAGTGGGGACTGAATCCTTAATAGAAAGACACCACAGAACATGGAAACATCGACAAAACCAAAACAGGTCGACAAACACATACAAGGAGTACCACCACTGGTCAGCTGCAGCTACAGAAAATCAGACCTTTTTATGGAACATACCCAAAGTTAAGGCTGAATTCACTTCTCAGAACAGTTTGGTAACAATAATAGTTTAATAAATAAGATCTCTGAAAAAGTAAATTTGTGCCATTTAACATACAAGTAGATTGCTCCTACTGTTATGCCACTAGTGAAATTCTCAACACTGTAACATTACAGTTTTAACATGAAAAAAAAAATTTTGCAACTGATATATCAAATTTCAGCATGATTCATGGGGCAGATGTACAAGCTGTTATTTAGAGTTATAACACCCTTTAACACCCTCTATGCTGGATTCATACTTAAAGTAAAGGGATTCACTGCTGTTTCAATGCAGATTCTAGTGCATTACTGTTGATCCCTTTTCAAATTCAGTACATTCTGCATGCAAAATTGCCCACCAAAATCCTGACTAGTGCTTTTTCTCCCTCTCTGGATAATGATATGAGCGAAAATGCTATCTCAAAATATAACTTCTATTTTACCACTACACTACGCACATATAGTTAGTGAAAGTTTCAAGTTCCAACAGCTTTCCAGTTCACACCTTGGGGCTGAATTTTCTTCAACTTATGGAATACTGCACATCAGAAATGACAACTGCAACTGCTCACCTATCACACTGAAATTAACAGCATGTACAAAAGCAAGACAACTAAAGTGTCTAAACATTTCCAGACAGAGACTATGAGCAGAATAACAATTTCAAATCACATAACTTGTTCTGAGTATCACCCCATTGTTAAAAACCACATTAACATGGAAAAAAGAACCAAATGTCAACATTTTGAAGTAATAACTTACTATGAATATGGATCATCAAAGTACAACTCAAACTAGAATACTATTTATTAAATTTCCTTGTGAAATACAAATCTGTAGGAAATACAGTTTTAAAAATATTCAAAGTAATATTCTCTTGAAAANAAAAATTTTGCAACTGATATATCAAATTTCAGCATGATTCATGGGGCAGTTGTACAAGCTGTTATTTAGAGTTATAACACCCTTTAACACCCTCTATGCTGGATTCATACTTAATGTAAAGGGATTCACCGCTGTTTCAATGCAGATTCTAGTGCATTACTGTTGATCCCTTTTCAAATTCAGTACATTCTGCATGCAAAATTGCCCACCAAAATCCTGACTAGTGTTTTTTCTCCCTCTCTGGATAATGATATGAGCGAAAATGCTATCTCAAAATATAACTTCTATATTACCACTACACTACGCACATATAGTTAGTGAAAGTTTCAAGTTCCAACAGCTTTCCAGTTCACACCTTGGGGCTGAATTTTCTTTAATTTATGGAATACTGCACATCAGAAATGACAACTGCAACTGCTCACCTATCACACTGAAATTAACAACATGTACAAAAGTAAGACAAGTACAGCATCTAAACATTTCCAGACAGAGACTATGTGCATGCATAATAACATTTCAAATCACATAACTTGAATTCTGAGTATCACCCCACTGTTAAAAAGCACATTAACATGGAAAAAAGGGGAAGTGCTAATTCATGTAATCAATCCATGAAAAAAGAACCAACTGTCTGCATTTTGAAGTAATAACGTCATCAAAGTACAACTCAAACTAGAATACTATTTATTAAATTTCCTTGTGAAATACAAATCTGTAGGAAATACAGTTTTCAAAAAATTCAAAGTAATATTCTCTTGAAAAATTCACTGTTATCAAATCATAGGAATTTAGAAACTTGTTGAGCCATATATAAAACATTACAGTCAGCCGGATTATCAAACAAGAACTGAAAATAAAGAGATTTCAATGACAGTGCATGAAACTCCTAACTGAATATACTTTACAAAATGGAATTAAGTCTTTCTGAAAATTCAAAACGGCAAAATTCAAAGCAACCTTAGAAACTAAAGAGAAAGAAAACCATCTCAATTCCAGGTAATATACCAGCTGTTAAAAGTCAACGTGAAATTTTGTTTCAAAAAAGGCTATCAAAACAACGAGAAATAAAACACCTCTAGATTACATGAAACTAATGCAAAATACAGAAACAAAAGGAAGAACTTTCGGAACTTCGAACTATATTACATCATATCATTTACATTCTAGGACCTAACAATAGGCTTGTAGTTTGTAGATGTGTGGAAGAGACGAACACTTTCATTGAGCCTGTAATCTGATCCACTAATAATATTCATGTAGACCACAACAGTAATTGTTCAGTCAGGCTTGATTTCTGAGATGTGCTTGTCAAACAGTCCAATAAAAGAATAGTCGTAATGTGAAAAGAAGCTCAAAAATGATCACTTTCATAAAATTTTAACTTACTAGCAACATCATAAGTATATGGGAAAAAATTGGCATATAAAGCTGACTACATTACACTTTGAACCCTCACCCTCCACCACATAAATTCCTCATACCCTGGGTACCTGGCAAAGCCATGACGTATGACCCAATCTTGCAGTCTCTCTGAGTACATCACTTTAAGGACCAGACCAAGCTATTGGTCTTTGGTTCAAAGGGTTAAGCAACATTTATTTAGCACATAAGAAATATTCTGTTTGCTGAAAACCAGCTACATTAAATGAGCTCTTTTTCAAAAGTCAGTAATTACAGTTTCCATGAAAAGAGGAGTGTATGCAGAAATGCATTTCTGTACAAATTAAACATAAAACTGAGCTTAAAATCCAGATTCTCTTCAGAGCTGTGACATTTTCACCCTTTGAATCCTATTCCCTGGGCTCCTGGCATGCTGGCAATGCCATGTGTATACAGCCCATTCTTTGGTCTCTCAAAACACAAACTGTTTAAATATTGACCTTTTGGATTCAAAAGATAATGTGTCTAAACTCAAATAACTTTCATCGTCACACTGTTTCACTTTATTTAGAAAAAGTGCATAAACTGAGATTTGGTAAAATGCTATATACATGTAATTACTTTAAAATGTGCTGGGGATATTATAACAAACATTATTAAGCAATTTGTGATTAAGCTGCACTGACTGTCTTCTTCATTTTGGTATTACTCTCTTTACTTTAGTGGACATAGCAAAGAGACCGAAAAGCAAAATAACGTTTTTTGTTACACAGAATCCAAAATTTAGCAGTGTTGGGTGCATCGCTGAAACTGTGTTACATTAAACATTCAAATTATATTGGGAAGACAGCATAAATTCTCAATTCTGGTAGGTACATCACAATAAAAGCCTGTACAGGCAAACTAAAATATAACAATCATGACTGTTGGCTGATCCTGAATGTACCTTACGTTGGTTAATTAATGGTGCAAGATACGTTGTCTTCAAGCATGTTAAGGCAGAGTCAAATTACTGTATAGCAGCCTATCTTTAAAAACTTAAGACAAATTGAGAAGCTTTACACTTTTATGATGATTTTTGTTTCAAGAGCCGTTTTATTTGCAGAAATTAAATGATAAGCCTTCTTTGAGACACGTCAGATTAATCATCTAAAGTGATTCAATATTATGTCTGCTCTTCTAAGAGAATTTTCAAAAGACACATTTGATGCAATATCACTGACATCAAATTCTCTGTTACAATATCTCTCACAAATTTATAAATGCAGATACTTTTTTAACAACAGACTAGGCAATTTTCATAACCATCCTATGGGCCAAAACAAATCAATTCAATTTATTTGAACCCAGGTTACAAATATGATAATACATTGGTAATTCCAGGCATTTTACATGGAAAAGAGTAGCCCAGGCAAGTTAGGTTTTTCAGATACTGCTCAAACAAGAAGATAGATCATAACCTGAAGTCCTGTGGTTTTCTGTATCCATAGTAATTTGCTATGTTATGGTTTATCTTGTAGTATACTGCCATCTTTCTACAGATGGAAACAAGCACATGAAAAAAATTACAAAACAAACTGTATGAAACTGTACTGTTGTATGATTTTTACTTGAACAATGTTTATAAAGATCATGACTGAAAAAGTTAATCCGTTATTAGAGTAGACTATTAAACTGAAAAAAAGTGAAAAATCTCATAAGTCTGCACCATGATTTAATATTCAAGTTCCACTGTAAATTCAAAACTGTCTGAAAATAATGTGATTTAACTGAGTTCAGTAAGAAAACAAGATTCCAATCAAGCATAACCTACTGAAATTTATTACTTTGGTTATGTCCATTTGAACTGATTACTCAGACATTTAACATCTTAAAGGATCACTTAACAGCAGACATTAAAAATACGTGAAATTATAATTTTGAAGACTCCTCTCACTACAAGCCAACATGCTGCACTGACTGCTCATGCCATATCAACACCCTTCTCCACAGCCAACCACCTTAAAGAGGGGCCAGACAGCTGACCACAGAGAACGATGAAGACATCCAACATGAGAAAGTGCACAGCACTGCCAATGTTTGATGCTATGCCATTCTGTACAGCCACCTCTCTTTAGCCCCTTTTAAAAAGAGATGACTGAACAAATTGCCACAGGCATGAAACATAGCGTCCTGAACATTATATTCTATCCTGCAGGAGAAGAGTTTAAGCAAATGTCTAGATCACAATAAGAACAAAAAAAAATTTACACATTGCAAACTCCGATTAAGCATGAAAATCAATACCTCTGATAAAACATATAACCAATAAAATACAAAATTCAGATGGAGCTCCACTGTAGTGTGCTTAGACTTCAGGAAAAGAAAACCAACAGTAGGAGATACCACAGATTTATGCCAAGGGCTAACATAATGGCTCTGGAATTACCATGGCAGCTAATAGAAGGCAAAAAATAAAAGAAAAAAAGCACTAAAATGAGGCATGCTAAAATGAAAGATTATTCTATATGGGCTGTGCATATGGCAACCAGTTTAACTCTAATACCTTGACAAACTCGAGTACACGTACATAATACCTTATGCACTGGTCTTATCAAATGTGATTAACTTCTTAGGAGTGGGTGCCTCAGAATGAAGAGTCAAGGGAAAATATTCAATAGAGTTTAAATCTGATATTTCTGACCAGGTCAAACCTCTAAATGCATCAATGCCTCAGGAAAATGATTTTAAAACATTGCATCAAATTCTACATTTCTGTCACCATCTCATTTTCAATGATCAAAAAAAAAAAAGGAATACAGCTTGGAATATTACTAGTCTGCCTCCTTGTAACAACCATCTCAAACACAGACATTATAATAGCATATATGTAGCAAACAGGATCTGTAGCCAATAATGGATATATGTTATTAAAAAGATTCCACATAAATGGCTTGTATGGTTGCCTTGATGCACTGACCCTGCAGATCCTTTTTTTCTCAAAAACTTCTTTGCATGATACCATGATATCATGTAGATTTTTACACACTCATACCATGTCAAAATCATAAGGCAGTGCATCCAATATATTCACAGTGGCACAAACTCTAGGTTTGGTACAAGTGTATCCATGTGTTGATTTCTACACCTTTTTGTTAAATTTAAAAATTGTTATTTTCAGGTTTATCTCACCAATGCAATAATATACAGTGTTTAAAACCTCTTTACGAGTGTGATTAAAAACTCAGTATGAGCATATATCTAAAATCTCAAAGCATCAAAAGTTTCACTTTCAGAACATAATAAAGGTCGTGAGAATCCATTCATATACACTTTCAGTTCATACAGTTCTGCAAAGATTCCTTTAATTTTACCAAGAATGCAGAAATTATGGCAAGGCAATCGCAATACATCATAGCATCATTCACTTACTCAGCTGTGGCATTTTCAAACACTTGATGCAGCATGGCTTGATTTTGCTTCAGTTTTTGGAATGAACTCAAACCAATCTCATGACGAGCATTTTAATCTGTGATATTAAGTACGCTGTTTTAAGTCTTAATTCAATAATCTTCCACCAGCAAGCATGGACACAAGTTGTAAATCAGGAATTTAACAGCATGCAAGATTAAGGGAAAAAAATGCAAAATAAATCTCAGCCAGACACTTTCTTTCATCCACAATACAGAAGAACTGACACACACATTGTTTAGGAAAGAGAAAACAACAAATTTAAGATGTAAAGTTTGTGAAATAAGGCTGCGCTGGCATGACATTTGCTTTATATTGTACTGCAGCGATCAATGCATGAACCCTTTGTAACCTGACCTGCCCACCAGGTAAATCCCTATTTGTCTGGGCTCCTGAACTCTTTGAGCAAAACCAAAGGCAGAATATGGAAATGACAGACTATGTAGGCATCATTTCAGTCTCTCGGGGTACACATACTTAAGGCCAGACTGAAACCTGTCTTTCAGTTTCAAATGGTAAATTTGTGTACAGTGAATTTTTTAATATTCTCTGGGCCCATGCAGGGGAACTAAGTAGCAGGAAGGAAAAGGACCCAAGACAAGGCAAGGTCCAAAATACAGATGAAGAGAGGCAAATCATAAGGTACACCCCATCTCTGGACAAACACTGATTTGAGATGGGGACAATGACACTACTTTTCATGATTCATTTAGGTTTCACCTATCCAGTTCCAATTATATGCCCTTGTCCTTTGCAGTGAAACCAGGTGAAAGAGGATAAGAGATCACCAGTTACAAAAATCTTATCATTTGACACTACTTGTTCAGCTGAAGCATAATGATAAAATCATCAAAAAAGAAACAAACTCCCATAAACTGTAGGAAAAAAAATCCATTGAAATATAAAATGACAATCTAGACAGGGGCTGGCTGGAAATAAAATACGATTTAGATCAGTTGTTGGTTCTGAAAAAGGGCTAATTAGTTTTGAAATAAGCCAAGATGAAATACTATTTTCTGTGTAAAGCTGCTTTCAAAATGGAACACCTAAAATAAAGATGTCTAATTTTATCAGACAAAAATACAGAGCACTGTACTTTTTTAACACTGCAGTGACTTCAACCAGAGGTTCAGTGCAGCATAAGATCTGTCTACTTAATGTACAGCAAATTCAGGTAACAAAACCAGTAGGTTTTTCTCATAAATAATTAAATGAAATTTGTGAGTCTTGTATCCAGGCTTACACCCTCTCACATGATATCAAATTACTATTGCCTTAGCAGGCCTGATCACTCTCAGATTTTCTTAACTCCCTGTGGAGCTTACAGTGCTGCTGCCATTTTCAGGCACTGTTCATTAGCATTCTGGAAAATTGCTCACTGCCTAAAGCCAAGTATCCACTTTACAGCCGGGTGGGCTGAGAAAAATGTGAATGAAATGCTTTCCCAAGACTTTACCTGCATGACCAAGGCAGGAATCAAGCCCAAAATCTTTGGATCAATGCCATGACCATAGTGCCCAAAATGCTTCTTATTCTGTTCAACTAAACATACATAAAGATCTGATGAGCTGATGAACTAAACTCCAGGGGACCAGTCCACAATTTGCAATTTGCCAGGCATTCAAGATCATTAGTAAAATTTGATAGTAACAGATATATGGACCAGAGCTTTCTTAGCTTTCTTTTCTTATTTCCTGTACATGAAACTGGAGGTCAGAAGATCCACTGTGATTTCACTACATTAATTTCAAAGCGTTGCATCATATCGACAAATAATTCAGTTCTGGTACTGCTTAGTGGAAACAAATTAGTACTATCACTTGCCAAAAAAGAAAAAGCCGCAGAATTTTCACAGACTTTTTTTCTGATCCTGCAAAATGCTATTCTCCACATTAAAGCATATCCATTAAAAAATAAAAAATGCTTGCGACAGGTTTGTGAAATAATGCAGCCAACGAGTATTGGCCAGAGCAATAGCTCGGTCTCAACAGGTAAAACTGAAGTGAAATATACAGAGAAAAAGAAACAAGTTCATTTAGCTAGCTGGACTACTGATCATCCACTCTGGGCCAACAGTCAGCCTAAGGGTGCAGCTACACCAAGAACCATATCTTCAAAGTTCATGCTTTCAATGATCCAGCACTGAACACTACTGCCACAGCAAATAACGTAAATCTCAAAATTTTCCGAAAATGGTGGTGCAGATGGGTTATCTGCAAGCAGCTCTCAGTAATCTGCTTCTGCCAGAAACTCGATACTCTGACAAAGTTTGACTTTAAAACTTTACACCAACAGAACGTAACAGAATTAAAGAATAAAGACTTGCTCCTAAATGTAAAGAAGACAAAATGATGAATAATAACATGCCAAGATAAACAATTTAAATCTGAATTAGTGGAGAAGTGTAAAACTATTGATCACTCTGAAATAAAGCCTACTATATATGGACATATGGAATGTAGAATGTAGAAAGGACATATCTACCGAAGAACTGCCAGCCCAGTTCAAACAAAGTCAGTTAAATGAAACAACTTTAAAATGCCAGAACAAACCCACAAACAAAAATCAGAAATTTGAATGCAATTTGGGTGTAAAAGGTAAACAATACAGAAATCTACAGAAAACTTGAAGCTGAAGTGAATGCTAGAAAGACATATCAATAAAACAAAGCAAGAACAAAAGCAGAACATCTGAGCAACTTGATCAAAAACTGAAACTCCAATATTTAAAAGACTTAAAAGAGTTTGTGTAAAGGCTTCACATCCCAATTCAGAATTATTAATGGTTGTATCTGAGACAAGGTGTGCATCACCACTGGGCCACCAGCAGGGGGTTGCCCTTTAAATACTGTTGAAAATACCTGGGGAGAAATCTTAAAGTGCTATGTGCCTTGGGTCCAGCCTCCCACAGGGTGCCTGACCATTATGGGTAATGCATGTTGCACGTGTTCTCTGCCAGCCGATCACCTGACACTGGGCTGCAAAATTCATATGTCACCTAAAAAGGCTGGCACTGGCACACAACTTTATTCTCCCATAAATCCAGTGTAGCGGCGTGAAGGTGAAAACTGGTTCTATCAATGCATCAAACAAGTTTACAGGATTCGAAGCATGTTACTCTCAGACCCTTGCTGGTACTTCTCAAAAAGGTACATTTACCTGATGGGGAAGATGAAAAAAAGGGAGGAAGCAGCTGACTGAGAAGGGAGATGGAATCAGGACATCGGTAACAGGCTCAGTATGAAGATCACAACAGCATGAAGTAAACTTCATGTCAAGAAAGACATAATGTGCAAGCATTCTGCAGAAATATGTTGCAGATAAACTGTGACATCAGAAGTGGTATTTGTGAAACATTGCTATACTGTCACTTCAAATCCTAAGAAGATAAATTGCCGTCAAAAGTATTCATGGCCTGATGTAAAAAAACTAACGACCATGGAATTGAGATGATTAGGTACAACCCTCAACATGATGTTACTCAAGTAGAAAGGAAATCACAGAAACCTAATAATTTTCACATAAAACTTGATATTATGGGAAGGTGTATCTTCATTTAAACATATATCTAATATGTATGTGAAATGAGCCGCCAAAATGAATGCTCTCTGAAAATTCACAGAAGGTCAATCCATTAATGTCAAGCTCAAACTGTTTCCCCGATACACTGCTAACATACATTCAACCCCTCTCATAACTGTCTGCAAAACAAGTCTACACAAAGCCCCCCACCCCCTCCACCTCCACTCCCCAAAAAAAGAGGCCCATCAAGATACAATACTAAAAATATAAAAAAATGGTATCAAATTACCCAAGCACTTCCATGGAACAGATTCTGTGCTATGGCCTAATATGTATGATATAGGGAAAACAAAAAAGCCTAACCTGCTTAAAATTGAAGACAGAATGCATAAGCCAAACCCGGTCTAAGCACTGTTCTGCAAACCAAAACTGGCAAAAATGGCACCTGAGTGTGGGAAGAGTCAACATATTTTCACTCTTTAATGTGGGCCATACAAAAGATATGCATCACATCTAAGATAGAGGATTGGCGGAAGACTCGTAATTCCAAACTTTACTCAAATACATAAGCAAAATATTGTAGCTACTGGAAACTGCCAAAAATTTTACCCAAAAAGCAGCATGACCGAAAAGTGAAATACTATGAACCTACTGACCATCACAAAACTACAAGATGGCCGGCCAACCTGCAAACAGAAACAAAATTGTTACAGTATTAAAACAGCTGAGCTCTGTGCTAAAAGATGAAAAAAAAACGTTAGCATGCATGCTAATGGAGGGACCAGATGCAAACTAAGATATTTACAGAGTATTTTACAAATGTACATATTTACATACTTATCAGCACTACCTAGACTTCTGACCACATGACTGTTGAAGGTCAGATTTCACAAACGGCAAGAGGCAAGTGCCAATGGGTTAGTGATTTTACAAAAGTTTGCATCTGCTCACTGCATTACAAAATATGCCTTGTCTTTTTATGATGGTCAGGGGTGTACTTCACAATTCACTGTATGCTCTTCAAGATAAATCTGAAGTCAGTCCACTTTTCCTCTATCAATGGATGCTGTTCTATAATGTATTTCACTCTCAATGTCAACTTACATGTCACTTTCTTTTTAAGAAGTTGCCTGAACAATCATCCCACATCACATCCTTACATTTCAGGGAGCTTTCAATGTTCTTGCCAAATGCCACATGTATGGATAAATATAAAATTTCTGTCGACAATTTTCAAAAAAGGTATTCTGAATTACTTTCATTATATCCTTAAACGTTTCTTGCAAATAAGGTATGAAAAATGCATATCCGGATATCAGGCCTAGAAATCAACAAGTTTCCTTAGCACTGCATTACATTTACTTCTGTAGATCTAAATCCAAATCCAATTTAATGGCCAAAAATCAATTATTTTATTCATCATATCGCAATGTTCATTTCAAAATACTTCTCATATCCCAGGCCATGACCCACCAATTCATTTAGATGCCCAAAAGTAAAAATAATCACAAAAAATTGCAGACTGAATATTTTCCCACATCTACTCCACTAGCACTTAATCCAAAAGCTTAGATAAGCAATCTTTAATAAAAACTACCTCAGACCATCAATTTTGCAGACATTTAACACTTCATTATCTTTCCTGACATCATCTGTCTAGGGCTGTGGCACGCAAGCAGTGCATACCATAATAACTTTGAAATCCTGTGTGCGCCACACAATTTACAGTTTACCCATGAGACTGGAAAAATCAATACATGCTTTCATATGCTATCATTACCAGTTATCCTCATTACATTTCTTCACCCTTGAATGCATATCAGCACTACAACCTAGCCAATGGCTTTTGACTGGGGCATTAATTCTGCAAGATCCCTGCCCTCAAATAGCTGCTTTCAAGTGCACAAAATACATTGATGACACGGGTGACGGCACCTCTTTAGAAAGCAATGCTCCGTAAGAAGGGTGACTGAAATGCTTGGAGTCAGCCTAAAAGTTCATCAAGGGTTAAGTAGCTATTCAGAAAAAAATGGCTAAATACAGAATACAAAAAGTTGCAGAAACTGGGATGCCAGACAGTAGAAACAAGCAAGAACATAGGACCCAATGTCTTGAAGCCAAATACTGAATATAAAGAGAAAAAAAGGTAAAGTGACTATATCATAACACAGAAATATGGGAAGAAATACTGTGAGCTGAATGAGGAGGTGACTATAAATTACTCAAATGAGATCAAAAGTAAACTAAACCATAAAAATTATGATAGAGATAATCCAAAGGATCAGAGTATTATCAAGAATTACTTGGGGCTATCAAGAGAAATGATATTTCACGAAGAGATCCAGTTTCCAAAGATAAGTGATCTTTCATATATTCCATCTGTGATATAACTGCACTTGATGCTAATGGAATTCTGGTGAAATCATTATGAAAGGAATGGCGCAAAAGGTGGAAAGAAGTCAGCAGAAGACAGTCTAGGTTCAGAGAGAATACAAATGTAATGGACACCATATTAAATCATAGGGTGCTGATCCAAAAGTGTAGGGAGGCAAACAATGGCCTGAGAATTTGCTTCATACAGTGAATACTGAAAAGCTTTCAGCTACGTGAACCACCAAAAGCCGTGAGCAACACTGAGAAGCACAAATTTTTACCCCAAAATAACCACCACTGGAAACAATCAGATTGGAGAATGATCTGAGAATACTCAAAAGCTTTCAGCTACGTGAACCACTAAAAGTCTTAAGTAAATCCCAGAAGCATGAATTTTTTACTCAAGAATAATTACACCACTAGAAACAGTTTACAGTAATCAGGTCAGAGAGTGGTAACAATCTGCAGATATGTCCCTCAAAAGTATTCAGCTCAAAAGCACTAAACATTTCTTTACCATTCAGAGAGTCTTTACAGCAATCAGACCAGAAAATAAAAATGATCTGAAATACATTTCATTCAGGAAATTACCTCAAAGGCTGTCAGCTGTGTGAACCACCAAACGTCTTGGATAACATATAGAAGAACAAAATTTTATTCAAATATAATTGCACTGCTAGAATCACTTTACAATGATCAAAAACCATAACATGACTGGAGTGATGATCCTTTTAAGGTTGGGGAGGTGAGTCAAGACTGCATCCATAGCTTTTTAGCCTGTACACAGTAGACCATAAGAGAAGTTGAAGTGGATCTATGTGTGACCAGGTGATAAGGGCATACTTCATAAAGAACTTCAGCTAAACACTAATAATTAAAGCTGTTATACATTGTCTGCAAAATGTGTCATTAAGAATATTTTGTAATCACTGGGTAAGACTGTTATAAAAATCCTATCCCTAGAAAATTTTCTGTGCCTACTGGGAGTTCAACCCAGCGTCCCTCAAACTGGGCATGCTACAACTACACCATAGAAACACTAACAATACCACAATTTAATCCTCATAATCTAACCATCTGAATGACAGCAATGAAATTATGGAAAGAAAACAAAATATAAATAATTCAGAATATGTGTATAGGAACAAAATACAAGATCCTGGCAGAATGACATCAGAGATCCAAGATCAGTCAAACAACCATTGTAACTCTAAAACTGAAGAGATTGAATTTCAAGAACATAAACATAGACATCATACTTTTCAGAGATGCATAATTCCAATCTCCTATGGGCGTAAAACATGGAAGAGTAAATAAAGATGACTATAGAAAAAGAAGTGCAAAATAAATGTCACTTGATTACACCATTTTACTGAAGTCAAGCTGGCCTGTCCTACACTTGTCTCAGGCAGGATGTGTCAACTTAAAACAATACCAGCATCAACAGTAGATAAAAAAAGTTTGAGAGACCACACCCACCTTTTACAAAACAAATGTTCAGCTTCATGGCCAGCAAAGAGAAAGAGAGACAAACATGAAAAAAAAACCGACACAAAATCTACTGATACAATCAGAGCAAACGCTGATATCAAGAGACATAATATTTTAAACGGGATAATTTTGCAAGGGATAGGTTAAATGAAGTGGAGAAAAAAACTGGACATCTGTAAATGGTGCAATATCAATATAGCAGAATACGAGAGCTCACAACAGAACCATTGACTGTGCAGTCATGTGAAAGCAGCAACTGGTAGAAATCTGCTGTGGTGGAAGACAAAAAGCACCTAACTTTTCAGAGTGATGACACAAATATTTCACTATATGTAACTAGGTGGCAAGGCAATGTATACTCCTTATCATTAAAGGGAAAGAATGCAAGCCTAGTCTGATAAATTTTCTCAGCTGTTATGCATTATCTAGGGAAGTGTGCCACCAGAGATGTTACCAAATTGCTGTGAAAGATCAATTCTGAAAAGAAGGTCCCAAAAAAAACCAAAAAGTACAAAATTTCCTGTCCCTGCCAAAGATCAAACCCAGAGTCTTTCAGTTCGCAGGTCTGAAAGTGCTACACCACATGGACGTTAATTTCACAGCAATCTAATTCTTAAATACCTACTGCCTGAAGCGGTCCCTAGCTGTGAAGGCCTTGTCCTCACCTGTGACCCTAACATACTTCCCAACTGCTCACATATGGAAGCTTCAATGACCTAATAGATCAGGTTGCAACAGAAGGCCAAGTACCAAATCCAATTTCAGAATTATGTAAAAATTACTGACAAACTAGTGCTCCTAACTATTTACTTGGGTTAAAGCCACTGCATATGTTATAAAGTACCTAGCTATTGTCAAAAAGCTTTCCTGGTTATAAAATCCTGGATATACAGTACTTCAGCAAATATCGTAAAACTTACAGCCTATACTCAAGCCCTCTTATCTTTTATCTTAAATATTAGGGGGCTTGTTATCAGGAAGGCCCTAAATAGCCATAGTCGAAGAACCATGTAAACTTCCAAGCTCAGCCCCTGAACTGAATCCAAAAGTCAGGAGGACTATAAGAGCAAATATTATCAGAGATTAAAAAGAAAAAAAAAGAAAGAAAAAGAAAAATGAAACGCCACGCTGCCATTTGATTTAAAGCTTTGATGGATAAGATGAAATACAGAAGGAATTGAAATAACAAGTCATATTATGGTAGAAGAAACTACAAGATTAACTTCATAAACGGGTATTAATGAGTCCATGTTAACCTACAGGTTAGCCTTAGACTAACAGCTTAAGCTATCAAGATGTTAACCCTTCCCTGCCAACAAAGGAACACATGTTCCATTCATACCACAGTGTCACATGAATCATACACAACCGACATACATACCTTCTCAATCTCACACATAATCAACAACAAAAGATTCAAGCCTGAACACTAGTCTAAAACCAATAATACATACCTTATACTTTCACAGACAATTACAGGAAAGAGTAAAAAGCAAGAAAAGTGAGGTAACAAGACATGACAAGACAGCTCCCTATAAACAGACAGGTGGGCTCATGCCATTCCTCAATAAGTTTGCCTGGACTGCCAAGTTACCTAACCTTCAGTGCTGATCCAGGAAGAGGTGAAGTGATCACACAAATCACCTTTTAAATTTTAAAATCTCCCTGAAAAATTCATTTAACACAAACTAATCCCCATGTATTTCCTGTCCCTAAACTGCAGAGAGTTTGAGGAAAATCTTTTAGAAACAAAACAATCGCCCTCAAACTGACAAATCTCCCTGCCTCAAATTTATGACAACGGGGAAGTGTTGCCCCCAACTTTATATGACCAGGAGAAAACAATTGAGATGGATTCATAAGCTGAAATAGCATGCCAATCCCACTGTCTGTTTATAGGAAGTGACCACACCAAGCACCCGCCAACCTCCCACGTGCTCAACACAATACAAGAATTAACGGTTATTGACAAAATGCAAAACAAGAAAGATGACAAAACAAACGTGGAATGAAAGAGAATCAAGATCACATATACACAAGAGGTCATTTACACTAAAATTCTAAAATCATTGTAGGCAAAAATACAAAGTCAGTACAATTACTGCCAAAACATCTGCACCCTTGCATAAATGAGCAGTTCTGAAACATTTTGATCTCCAGCCAATGCATGTCTGCCTTTTGAAAAGACATGCCAATGCGCTTTACACTTGAACCCTTTACATACGAGTGGCACAATTCTGCAACACTTTGCCAGGCAGAATTAACTTCATCAGATGAATCCTTTGGATTTGAGAAAAATGCCTAAAATATATCAGTTTCAAGCATCCAATAACTTCCGTCATATGCATGTTTGAGTGTAATTTCAGGGAAGTGATTAAACTTGTCATCTATTTTCAATGCTTTGCCCAACAAAATTGCCTCAAGCCTCGCTGCCTGTTTAGTCAGCATGACAAGGTTTATCACAGATGCTGCAAAAGTCTTTGCAAAGATCTCAGATAGTTCATGATCATTTCTGAATCTGGAAAGGACATTTGGACAACACTTTATAGCTGATTCCGCCAAATCATAAGTTCACTGAAAAAGTTGCTCTCAAGCGGAGAGTTAAGTTGTGCAGAACTTTTGAACAAATACTGTTTTCTGACTTACTATACTGATCCTCCACCCTAAAGTGAAGTCCACTGTAACCTCCTGCTTCATGACAGGTAATTGTACTGTGCATGTACCAACAAGGAATAAAAGAAACTAATATAACAAATCTGTTCACATTCAAATAAAAATACAGAATATAACATACAAGCTCCTTTAGATAATGTTTTCCTTTAAAAATTTCAATATGGTGTCATTAGCTTGTAAGGGAGATTTGAGAATATCACTTCTGCAGTGTAGTAAGAGCCATTGTCATAGCGGCCCACTGAGTTAGTCTGTGAAATTCATCAAGGAATGATAGATTTGAGCCACAGTCATTGCTGCCTTCTGCACAAGTCATAAGTGAAACCTGTGAATTCTGCAGTGGAGTATTACACTCAAGCCACTGTGACTTCAGGATATGGACTCCTGGGGCATTTACCCGAGTCATTGCTGTTGCCGTCCATTGCACAAATCAATGAAATCCACTGTAGAGCACCGAATTTAAGTCACAGCTGTTGCTGTCTTTTCTTAAAGTCATAAGTGAAGCCTCTGAAGTCTACATTACAGTATTAGACTCAAATCACTATTACTAACTTCAGGATATAGACTCCTGGAGCATTTACTCTTGAGCCACTGCTGTTGTTGTCCATTATTGCAAGCTGGTGAAGTCCACTGTGGAACATCGGAGCCTCTTTTGTTGCTATCTATTGTGGAAGTCATAAATGAAGCTTCTGGAGTCTATATAAGAGTATTAGATCTGAACCAGTGATATTGACTTCAGGTTACAGGTTCCTGGGGCATTTACTCCTGAGACACTGTCATTGCTGTCCATTCAAAATTGAAACTTCAAAGCATGGAATCTGCAATAAAGCATTAGATTCAAATTACTATTACTGCTGCTTCATTGTTCAAGTCATGAATGGTATTTCAAAATATGAATCCACTGTGAAGCATTAGCCATCTAACCTGAGCCAATACTCATGTTGTTTTGCTCTGCAAAGTTTTTAAGTGCCCTTTCAGATTATGAATTCCACTGCTGTATCTCAAAAACAATGACCGTATACTGAGTTTTGGAAAATTATTTTGCTGTAACACTTTTTTTTTATCTCTGGTCTCAATACCAGTGATGCAGCTTTATCAAAATGAATGTGGATTTTCTGCATATTTTGTCAAGTTGGGAGAAACTTTTTGACAAAGGATCAAAAAACAGAGCAGTGTTTGAAAAAAAAAAAGCTAAAGCAGTGAAGTTTTGCTAGCCTCACCATCTCCAAGGGGAAAGAAAAGGGCTAAAATTCAAGATGACATGGAATAGCCTAGCTACCCCTGAAACCTAATTCTGGTGAAAACATAAGTGGTGTTCATATGTCCCTAATTTTTTTCTCAAACCGAAGCATCAAAAAATTTTCAAATCAAATATAGACTGAGTAATCTGAAACCTGTTCAATATTTTTTTTAGCCCCCAACTGGTATTAACTAATGCAAACTGAGTATCATATGCTAAAACAAATAAAATTGGCTTAGAACAGCGTACGAGTATATTATTATGGTACCTTTGCTGATTGATGAGACAGTAAGCCAAAATTCACCCAATGACAATCACTGTCAATGGTGAGGGTTGAAGTTGCATTATACAGTTAACACACAATAGTAAGCTTCATATAAAACAGAGATCACTAAGAGGTTTGAGACATGCTATTTATCTTGGTCTTATAAACATCTGGTGTGTGCTTGCTTTTCACAAGAGAGAGAGAGAGAGAGAGAGAGAGAGAGAGAGAGAGA
>JAWQUT010000008.1:2665704-2684041 GCA_033807755.1 Ellobium chinense | reverse complement strand
TACTCAGTGATTTTATAGGATTAAAATAAAAAAAATCACCATGCCTCTTAAAGTAGCTACTCAAGAGATAGATATCTCTGGAATGCTTGGGGTGTTAGCCCAGTAGATATCCCTGAATACTGTCCCAATGAACACTTGTTCAAGCACCTTTTTTACTTATGAGTTAAAGCTCACGGATTTCCACTTTATGTTGTCTAATATCTCATGTTCAGTGCACTGACATAATATAGGAACTTACAATCTGTGGGTGCCTTGTGCTGTCATGATCTAAAGCTGTGTTGAAGCAGGTGCAATATGAAGGATGTTCAAAGGAAGACACAGGCCTTTCAGGGAGGGATAAGGCCTTCTTGGGAGGTATAGGCCCTTCTTGTGTAGGATAAGGATCTCCTGGAAGGGATGATACTTCCTTGTGAGGGATGAGGCATTCTCGTTTAGGATGAACAAAGGAACGCCTCAGGCTTTGCCATGTGCGCCTGATTAGCTCTGTGTCAGTATCTGTCATGCCCTGCAAGCAATTGTAAAGAAAAGTTCACTGTAGCAATTTTGCACAAAAAACAAAATATAGTCAACTGCAACTAAGTATAACTTCTGTCCTACATATTTCTAATCACATTTTTGAGATTGGTTTTTAATATAAAATCACTACACCAGGGATTGCTTTGAATATTAAGACTACGGCAATCAATGTGGCTAATCGTAGATATCTCATCAAAAAATTTCCCAAAATGTCTTCTGAACATGCCAGCTTTCAAACACCTTTCTTTTTTAAATTGTACATTTTATAAGCCCTTCAATGTAAAGAACTTTGAAATCTTATTCTACAACTAGAAAATAGTAAATTTTTTTCATCCAACCCGAACATGAAAGATGGAGATATGGAGCCAATGTTGATTATAATCTCATGTGAAGTATTCTGACGCATGCTATACTAAATGGTGAATAGGATGACTACCATGCCTTAGCATGAAAAGAATGAATGAATAAACTCACAATCTGTGCGTGGGTCCTGAGTGGCGCCATGATCCAAAGTTTTTTAGAAGCAACTGGACAATGAGGAATGCTGGGCAGCTAATGTTAATCAACGTGAAGAAACAACTGTGCCCTACAGATTACAAGACACTGACTCAAGTGCACTGGCTTACAGTCTCATGTGTAGGAGATGTTCTTTTCTGAGATGAGGCCTTCTTGTGAGAGATGGGTGTCCTTTTGTAAACAGGTTTGTTTTTTCAGTATGTGAGATGAGGCCCTTTAATGCTTGGCATGAGGTGTTTTGTTTTTTTTGGATAAGGCCTTCTTATGAGGGATGAGGTCTTCTTGTAATAGATGAGGTTTTCCTCCGTAGGATAAGACCTTGTTAATGCAGTGTTATTTCCTGGGATGAGACCTCCTTTGAAGGATGAAGCTTTTTTTTTTTTTGAAAGGAGGTCTTCTTATGAGGGGTGATGTGTTCTTTTATAGGATGAGACCTCCTTGTGATGGATAAAGTGTTCTTATATAGAATGAGACCCTCTTGCAAGAGACTAGGCTTTGTGAGGCATGTGGTCTTCTTGCAAGAGCTGAGGTGTCCTTTTATAGGATGGGGTCATCTTGTGAGGACTAGATTTTTTTTTGAGGCCTTGTGTGGAATGAGGTGTTCTTTTGTTGGGTGAGGCTATCTGATGAAGGACGAGGTGTTTAGGATAAGGCCTTCTTGTGATGGATGAGGTTTTCCTTTGTAGGATGAGACCTCCTTGATCCAGCATTCTTTCCTGGGATAAAGCCTTCTTTGAAGGATAAGATGTTTCTTTTTCTTTTTTCTGAGATAAACCTTCTTATGAGGGATGAGGTGTTCTTTTGTAGGATGAGACCATGCGATGGATGAAGTGTTCTTTTGTAGGATGAGACCCTCATACAAGAGATGAGGCTTTCTTGTGAGGGTTGTGGTCTTCTTGTGAAGGGTTCTTGTAGCATGTGGTCTTCTTGCGAGAGATGAGGCTTTGCAGTGAGAGATGAGGCCGTCCTGTGAAGGACAAGGTGTTCTTTTGTAGGAAATAGCCTCCTTGCGGTGAGGCTTTGTTGTGAGGTTTGAGGCCCTTTTGTGAAGGACAAAGTATCTTTTTGTAGGCTGAAACCATCTTGCACAGGATGAGGCTTTCTTGTGTGGAATGAACAAATTGAGGCCTGGGGCCATGTCAAGTGCGCTTGGATAGGTTCTGTGTCAAAATCTCTGTTGATCCCTGTGCACAAAGTAAATAAAAGTTCATGGTACAAGACAAATCTTTAAAAAGTAAGCCTGTTTTAAAAGTTAACATTCCTGTTGCATTTTCACAAACTGTCAGTGGTATAACATAAGATCAAAAACTAGGTATTCATCGTAAAATTGCATTAGTGTCTGAGTACATGTAATTAACCTGGTGGAGCCAGGGCCAGATCTAGTCACTCTACCATTGATGGCTGAGCAGGTGTCAGTTCATCCCAATATCATTTGCCTAACTGAGAGAAACACACAGCAGACTAGCACAGATGGTATTGAAACACTTAGCTGGTATCTTACATAGCAAGGCGATAACAATGGCATAATCAACTGATGCGGCCAAGCACTCTCCACCTTCTAGAGGCATAGTCTTAGAAGAATTAATACAGTCATTAACCAAAGCAGCAATATAGATGACATCAAACATTTGCTAGTTAAAGAAACCTGACCATGACATTTTTGACTCCAGTACAGTGATCTAATTTTGTTAAGTTGATGGAACTTTCTGTGCATTTTCATTAAGTTGGGAGTGATGTTATGCCACAAGACCCGGTAACAAATAACTGCAATGTAATGCTATAGCAAATTAACTGGAGCAGAAGAAGGTCTTACTTGTTCTATCTTTATTCTCAAGTTCCAGGGAAAATTCTGATGACATGAAACTCAATATGACATGGTATAATGGGCCATTTTCCTGAAATTAACTCCCTTGCACCACATAGTGGTGCTCGAAATGTTCATGCATACCTCACATTTTCCACTCTATGTCCATTTTAACTTTTAATTTCAACTGCAAATCTATTTCATAATTCAACGCACCAAAATTTAACCCTACGATTCCCAGAGGCCCTTAGCCCTTCGATGTGAAATTTGGCACCTCACATCTGATGGAGAAATGCAAATCAGCCCTTTGTAAAGAGCAATAATTCCAACCACCAGCAATGGTGACTTGCACAAGGGATATTTTGTTCTGTACCTTTGTTAATTTTAAGATGTTCCTGGTATTACTGCTGAAACTGGTATGTCTTTGAAATGTTAGAAAATTATTTCTGATATCCAAAAAAATACAAGCAAGTACAAGCCTCTGCATTTAACAATCTATTCATAACTAGTTCCTTAGATTTACGAAGCCAAATAGTAGAAAATAACAAGACAGCCATTTCGTTCAGATGTGGTTCGAGAATTTGAGGCAAATGATCCATTTAGCCACCCTTGTTTATGCCTCAGCTATGCTCAAGTGATCAAGAGGGGGCATCTTCAAGCAAGGCCCATTTCCCTAATTAACAGCATATGTCCATAACTTTCTTGGCGTACCACAGCTTCAACCAATAACTTTTGGGTTAATATTAAGAACTCGAGAGTCTTTGAAACCTGTTAATAATTCAGCCTCCATTTGAAGTATCCCTCTGCTGAAAACTCTGGTACAATTTTGAAGGATGCCTGCACAAGATCTCTCACATAAGTTACATAAATAATATGGTCTATGTGCAGGCACTTCTTGATTTGAGGATAATCACTGCATCCTTACTGGTCATGGTTTCAATTCATATTACATCTACAGAATTCAGAGGATAAATGATCATTGCAATGGCAGAATCAAGGCTTTGTGAATTAGTAAGGACAAAAATCTTAATATATATAAATTATCACAGTATTCAAAGATAATGAGATATGTTGTGCACTTTTTTAAAAGATTCCATTTTCATACGTGAACATTTCTGATGCTATTTGGTAATTGTACAAAGGCAGTTCCACAAAAAGTTACTATTCTTATCCAGATATTTTACTGAGATATATCTCGATATGTTCCTTGAAAAGCATTTTTCCATGCACTTTTGTACTAAGTATTTTTGCAAGCCTTGCACAGTCAAGCAGCAGAGTTGAAATTTTATCGCCCATCCGTGAGATCTGGAGCCTACACTATCTCTTTCCTCATACAAAGTGCTCTGATTGGGAGGAATTGTGAATAAAACGTGATGCTCCTGTCTCGACAGGCTTTAAGGTTAAGACTAAGGATAGGATTAGGGTTAGGCTATAGGATCTGGGGTTGTATTAGTAGACAGATATTGCTCTGCCATGACTTCTGGTTAAGGATGTGAGTCTTAAAAGGAATTCCTTCCCACTGATTTAAATAGGGAATGATTTCCATCTGTAGGCCATCTTACAACATACTCCTGACCCATAACAATGAACACACTAAAGAGGAATTATTTTGATAGGGTTGGAAACAAGAGAGGCTTATTTTTTGTGAGGGATACACAGAGAAAGAAAGGTGATGGTGTTTAAATTTTGCAATCTCGTATTTCCCCTGCAGGTTATAGGATGGCCCAAATATGGAAATCCTTCCTTAAAGATGCCAACTTACATTTTGTAGATCTCTTGTGCTGCCGTAATCCAAAGCTTTGTTGAAACCACAGCATGATAAGGAATACTGGGTGGAGGATGTGAATCAAGAGAGTAGAGGCAACTGTGCCCTGAAGTTTGCTGCACGTCGGCTCACATGCACTGGCTGAGAGCTTCTTGTTTGCGATGAGTTCTTGTGAGGCGTGAGGTGTTCTGTTGTGTGAGGACACCTTCTCATGAGGCATGAACCCTCTAGAAAAGGAAGGGCAAAGTAAAAGTCTGAGATCTTCTCAGATGCACCTGGATTGGGTTTGTGCCAGTACCTCTTTTAAATCCTGCAAGCAAAGTAAAGAAAAGTTTATGGTTGAAATCCGAACAAAATAAAGTACAAACACAAGATATTTTTTAAAAATGTATAGTTCAAGGAAGTAGGGAGGTAAGAGGTAACATTCCTACATCTTGAAAAGATGGGTCGGATGAGGGAAGCATTCTTTTCTTGGTTCAAATATAGATCTAATATCATGTATGCTAGCAACCAACCGTCTGAAAAATAATTCAACAACCTGCCAAAATGACTAGGTTTCAGGGACAGCCATTTATATTTTATACCTAGTCTCCATATTACAATATTTTACACAATCTTTACACCACCGCCCTTTCTTGTGCCCCTAATATTTTGAACCATTAGGAAACCAATACATGGTCAACTCCCCTTAACTCTGTTAAATTTCCTCAGGATAAGAAAGCAGAGTTGCAATTATTCAGAGCTATTGCATAAGGCCATTTCTTGTTAAAGGAAAGGGTCACATAACCTTTTCTCTCTGAGTTCTAACAGGCTCCAGACCATACAACATATGTATACAATATTTGGGAGGAATTCCATGTGTGTGCCAGAAAGATTTCCACATGCAACACACCGAACCAACAACATACCCTAACCCTAACCCTAAATAAACCTACTCTAACCCTAACTAATCCTAACCCTGACAATGGGTTAGGGTTATGGTTAGGGTTAGGGTATGTTGTTGGTCCAATGTGTTGAATGCGGAAATCTTTCTGGCACACATATGGAATTCCTCCCCAATATTTATAAGGGGCCACTTCCTAGAGAACAAGAAAAAATTATATGGTAAAGACTAGAGGCAAGGAAAGAGAGAAAGAGATACGAGAGATTGAGAAGCAGCCAGTGTCTTTTACAGTTTGCCTCCATCCAGCTTGGTAGTCTTGTGGTGTCATGGGGCTCTGAGCAAAGTCTTCAAGTGAGGTTCTCAACTGCTACTATCTGGAAAAGACTTCTTCCTAATCCCCCCCACCCCTTTGCAAGTGTACCAGGTGGAAAGGCTATTCATTTTATAAGGGGGAGGAATGTGAGCCCAATCTGCTAATTTCCTTAGATGTAACACACTATCTAGGGAAGTGTGTCACCAGGGGTTTTACCAAATTACTGTGAAGGATCAATTTTGTGAAGAAGGGCCAAAAAAACCTTCACTAGGAAATGAACCCAGGTTCTGTCAGCTTGCAAATCTGAATGTGCTATCACTACACCATAGGGACACTAACTTCATAGCAATTTAATCCTTAAATATCTACTGCTTTAATATTGTTCCCTAACTTCCACGGGGAGGAATTCCATATGTGTGCCAGAAAGATTTCCGCATGGAACACATCGAACCAACAACATACCCTAACCCTAGACTAGTCTACACTACACTCGATCTACTAGACTAGATTTCGATTGCTCTTGCCCTGCAACATTATTTGTAAATGTAGAATAGAATTATCAAGCCTAGAAGTAATTTGCATTGTTGTAAAACTATACTAACGACATTGCCTACCTGTTTTACAATTAGGCCTACTGGTAACAAAACTGATCGAACTTGGAAGACCCAACTGCAACATGTCATACAACTCAATGGACTTTTGACTTTCAGTCTGACTTCTTTCGTGACGGGGTTGTCGAGCACAATGCACGGCTTGAATTGGTGTGAAGAGTTCAGAAGGTGTTTTTATAGTGAGCGAACTTCACGGGAGTTTACTTACTCATTGATGGTGGGCGATAGGCTAGTTGGAATCGATATCAGATTAGTATGAGTCCATGAAATAGACGTCTCTCTGGAGCAAGGCTTCGTGGAGAATGTCACCGAAATGAGCGGAGAGACACCTAAGTCAGGGAAGAGCAAAGAGAAAAGAGTGGACATTTAATTTCTTATTTTGCATTCACTAAAGAAATTAATGAGCCGCGTGACAGGAATCGAATCCAATTTCTCGAATTTGGAAGATAGTGAATCGCTCATCCCAGTTGACATTAGTGAGAAAATGACAACCAATCAATGGTTCTCAAGCACTGCCACACTGGGTGTCGAGGGATCCCAACAATAGCGACTTAGCGTGTGTAATGTCAATCTCGTAATCTTGAAATCGCAAGGGAGCATGTAAATATAATGGCTTAGCTACAGAGCACAACTTTTATATGCATGGTGATTTTTATTAGAAAATTAAATGTATAAAGATTGATTGGAGAATAAATAATCAGAATCTTGGGTATGGCTTGTAATAAGTTCTCTTGGCTTGTTTAGGGTAGTGTGAGTGTGTGCGGAGTAGTTGTTATATCAGTGTTATTATTTAAGTTTATGTAATGCTGGAAACGAAACAGCTGTGCTGGCTGTGCTTGTTGTAGACAGTAGGCTAAAGTTGTATCTGATCGCATCTTTTTATATTATGGAACTTGTGTAACTTATCAGCTACTTTTCACATTGCAGTGGGAAATGGTATCAAAATCATCAGAAGACAGATAAGATGGCGGGCTGGGGGTACAGTTTAACATTTAGAGGTTAACACTGTCTAGAGGTGGGGAATCTCTACCTCTATCGTGACCGTGTGGCGTGTGAGTTGTACTCACACTCAGAAACTGATGACTTCCAACTCTTGGGCCGAGCGGTTTACATTGTAGAGTCCTTGGGAAAGACACTTCATTATCCCTTTCCCCACTCGATTCAGGTGTAAATGAGTACTTAGCTTTAAATCTGGGAGGGGAGGGGAGGACCAGGGCGCTGCACCGAATAAATAAAAACCCACCGTAATCAAATGAAACGGATAGCAAGGGTATCTTGAATTGAGGAATGAAGTGCGTTAACTTTGTGTTCCGCCTCTTTCTCTCATCCCCCGTCTCCTTATTTGCCCTAAAATCATCCCCAACCTCCCCCCCCCCACCCCCCAAATAATTTTTTTTTNCCAAATAATTTTTTTTTAAATCACACCCGTCAACAGCGCAATATTTGCGTTCAGTCCAAGTGTCCTTTCCGTTCCCATTTTCTCCGTTAATCCAACACTTCTTTCTCAAGCTGCTCCATTCTCTTTCCCCTTCCTTCCTCCTCTCTCTTTCTCTCTCTCTCTTTCTCTTTCTCTCTCTCTTTCTCTCTCTCTCTCTCTCTTTCTTTCTCTCTTTGCCTCTGAATCAGCATCCTCACCTTCCCAACAAGGAATGAATACATTTAACGAACTGTGTGACGCTCTGTTGCCATTTTTTGTTTTAACGCAAAATCTTTGTTTCATACATCATGATCCCAGCTTTCAAAACCACTGTTTCGAAGCTCGCATACACGTTTCTTTACTTCATAGTTGTTTTTTTTTTCTTTTTCTTTTTGACGTATTAGCAACTGAACCTTGTAAAATCGTGTGCATTTTTACTATGGCGTAATATTAGAATATTGGATAAACGAGTGCATTTGCTTGATTAAATTAATGTTTCGTCTACAAATTAATAAAACATAATACTGATTTTTCAGTTATAATATTTCACGGTTATAAGAAGAAAAACTACTGACAAGGCTGGATTTAAATTTTCTACATGGTTCTGTAAATGATTATGGTAGAAAAAAATGCAAATGATTAAGTATGTGAGGATATTTTTTTCTTTATTTTCTTTGTCTTCAGACCTCAAAAGTTACTCAGCGGGCTAGCTATGGTAAGGGGACATAACCTCACGTCTAGACATGCGAGTGATCCATCTTACCTTTAATTATCTTACGTGCCAATGTCAACGATCGTGCGGATATGAGAGGTTAATATTGACAGCTAAAATGAATGTATTAGCACCATTATGAATCGGATAAAAAGGATGTCTGCACGAGGAGATTAAAAGGAAAACCCTGCTGTACGTGCATCACGGTCGCAATATAGTGTTCAGTTTCACTTTAAGAGTGTGCCATTGTGTGCAAAAAGTTAGTAGGAAGTAAGGTTGTCAATATTTCAAAATTTCAGCGCTGTCGCTCAGCAGAACTGTTTCAAACCCAGTCCTATGTAAGCTTATCTGGATATCCTGTGGCACATATTTTTTTAGGAACCAACAACATACTCTTATTAAAATGTGGTAACTTTTGTGTCTAAACAGAAAATAAAGGAAACCCAGATGGGCCCGTGAGGAAAGATATCTAAGAGGCTTGAATGAAGTCTGGTGTCAAATAGTTGGTGCTATCGCAAATGACATTGACAGCTTGCGCATTAAGGATGAGATCTTCTACCATCGTTAGAATTACATGCATTGGTGCTGAATGCACCCTTACTAGCGTTCAGCACGCAAGGTTAATGTAATTCTTATGCTATTATGCGAAGCCATTGTTGATGCGCAAGTTCTTATGTGTTCTACGATGAATCTCTCTTAAAGGAAAAAATAAGACAATAAATTCAGCACTTTGGTGTGCAAATATGCTTAAAAACTCCAATGTTATCTGCATTACAACTTCTGGGAAAGTGTAGTGCCTTCCCTCAATGTTCATCCCCTAAAACATTAATGTTCTCTGCGTGTGGATTTATATAAGACTCCTCCTGTTCTAATACAGTGTCACAATTCTAAAGTTTAATTTATCTTTGTTATGTCCCAGCAGTTATTTTTATCTTCATCCAATTTATCACCATGGAATTAGATTTTGCTCGTTACATTTTCCAGATATCAGAATGAAAGGGCGTTTCTCGGTTAGCCTATCTTAACTCCCCGATGAGGGCGCCCCGTTCCAGGTCACATGCCTACACATAAGGTGCTATCTTGGGAAGATAAGATAAGATAAGATAAGATAAGATAAACTTTATTGATCCATGCATGGAAATTTGTTTTGGGAAACATGCCCGAACGTCATCGAAACGGGGACCCACGCTGCCACTTCCGAACAGACGCTCGGGTATGTCAGTAGATCGACAGGAGCAGCTGTACTAAATTACAGCCATGAAAAATAAAAATGATATTGCTGTTGCGAGTGCTAATAACGAGACACGTCTTTTTTGCCTATTCCCCTCCCTCCCTCCCCACCCCTTTATTTTTTAATTTCCCTCCACTTTCCTCTTACACAGGCATAAACTGATAAAGATGCACCAGGCCACGCTATTCCTTCCGCCTATCAGAGTGCGTAAATTCGAGCAGGTGTCAGCTTCTCGACTTTGTTTACGAACCTTGCCGGACTTCCGGTGCTCGACCTGTGCAGCTGTCCCTAACCATAACCATTGGTCATTAAGAGAACCCCAAATCATGCATAAAGCACAATCTTAACTTGAAGCTTATTTAGGTTACCTGACAATGGCACCGCGTACACCTGACTATTTGGCTTCCGTCATACACAGCACCATAAGACACTCCAGCCTAGAGATAAGTTTTAAGTTAGGGACAGGATCAGAGAAGAAAAAGGCCCACATGAGAATTTTCCTAGGCGATGATAATGGCTGGAGACTATCTTTGCTTTTTCTCTCTTAAACTGCCTGCCTTACGCTTTACCCAGAAACCACCCCATAATCAAGCACCAAGAGAGTGTCCTAAGATATTTGCCGGCGAAATCTGCCAGAATTTCCGGGTTCAGCTTGAGTATAGTGCCGTGTGCAAAAATGTAATCTTATTATTAAAACTGCAAGGTGACTGAAAATATATTATGTTGAAGAGAAGCGCTAAATATACCTTAACCCTTTCACTACATCAATATCTTCATAGGGTCATTAACCGATGCATAAGAAAATTTCCTTATACAGGAAATAGAAAGCATGGGTATGTCGGAAGCGATGTATTATTATTATTTCCATGCACATCATTCGTAGCGACAGGGGATTAATTGTCTTTATTTGGTCTGCTCAGAGGATTTTTTTTCCGCCAGAGGGGCTTCCCATGAATGAAAGGCAGAAAGTTATTCGCCACAATAGAAAACAAAATGACGCTGCACAAAGATACTCTACCACTCTAATCACCTCTTTTACTATCCACTACTATCATAACCCCCTTCACCACTATCATCGCCAGTGCCGCTACCATCACCATTACCACCACCGCGTTGTAATTGCATTACAGCTAATGTTGCTCCTCCTCCACCTACAACTACTATTACTACTATTATTACTACAAAATCTGTGTCAAATGCTGTTGTTGCTGCTGCTAGTTATAAATTAGTACTGCTGCTATGACAACGACAAAAAAAAAAAACAACAACAAACGTATGATTACTCCTATTATTACATGCACGCACTACTGCAAATGCTGTTGTTGCTGCCAGTTCTCCTACTTCTGTCACTGCGGCTGCTGCTGATGACGATGAACAACTACTATTATAATAATTTCTGCTTAAGGAAGTTTATCTTTTTGTCACCAACAGGTTCAATTTTCTATCTAATATTTTTTATTCCATAACCCTATTATGATTACTGGGTGGATTGGCGTGGGGTGGTGGTGGAGTGCAAAAGCTGGAGTGGTGGAGGAGTGAAAGGGATGAGGGGGATGCGTGTTNGGGGGGGGGGGGGGGGGAGAAGAAAGAAGGAACCGTTATTTGAGTACACCACAGTGAATAATTATATCAAAATCTAATTTCGGAATTAATAATATGGAAGGACTCCAGCCTAGCCAGAGACGGAAGTCACATATAATAATTATTCATCAAGACAATATAGGACCTAGATAATTCACCTTACCTAAAAGCTACAGTAAATAGGAAAAAAAAAACTTTCCATGTTGCTAAACTTAGCCAGCCGATGCACACTGTTTTTTAACTTTGAAACTCTGTTTTCCAGTCAGAAGTTTTGTTTACCAGTAAGTTTGAGAAGTATTAAATGGTCATTTAATATGTTTTTGTGCCTCACTCGTATACCAAGGCGAATATGGGATTTTATGTTCTGGCTGGCAGTTTCAGAAAGATGAATTTAACATCAGATCAGAGGCCCAGAGAAACACCTTACCAAAGTACACACCTGTACTCATTAGACAAAAACATCATATAAGGAGCAGTTACTGTAGTTTCATAAGTTTATTTCCAATGTAACAATGCTACAGATTATGGTTATATTATAGCTACCATTGGACAGTATAAGCAGGGCAGACAATGGATGTTACCATTCATCGTAATCTTTTCTCTTCTTCCCCCTTCGAGTGCCTTTCCCAGTATCTTCCAACTCTTATTCCGAGCAGAAAATACTTCCTCATAACCATGGGAGATCATATAACCCTTCAACTACTATTCTAGGCAAAATTAGCTTTACTCTTAATAGCATGTAAAGGGGCACAACTCAATATGGACGGCACCAACAAAAAAAAAATGGTAATACAGTATTTTGGTAGAGGTATAGACATTATAGCAGGCGATAGTGGGTAATGCTATAATATTCAAAGATCTACGGGCGATGGCGGGTTGTCGGCTAATTAAAGTAGTTAGTTTCATGCACTGTATCTCAGTCTAATTTATGAGAAAATAAATAGTAAGTAGTCCACTGCTTTAGACACCAAATTTTATTCCGCTCTGCATGGTGTTGAATTTTGTGCTTAGACAAGATCTAGATTTAGGCCTACATAAAAAGTGAGATTCTTTTTGTGCCATTCTCAGCATCTTTGCTGTTTTCTTTAAATGAAGATCAACAAATAGCTGAAGTATTGCAAAGAGGACTACAACAGACGATGATCAGGGAGAGAAGAGCAGTAAGTGGTGATTTGGCCAATCTTTTTCAACATTGTAAGCAGGGTTTGAGCCACACAGTGGTCGTGATCCTAGATATTATGTCCATTTCTTGATTAGATTATCTAACCCTCCACAAAAGAGAGGTACCAAATCTGACCATATTCCGTTTTTAAGTATGATAGACTTTGCACTTCCATATCCTACATATCCACTAATAAACCTGATGGAAATCAGTGACAAGCTCTCACGGCATGACCACAGTTAACGGAAATTAGTTACTAGCTATGACAAAATGACCACCGTCACGTGACAGGAAGTTCATTTCCCTGCTTCATCAAACCTGATTGTTTACCACACCAGAATTTTGTTATTACAGTCGACTCCGCTTAATCGCCTTTTCCGCTTAATCGCTTCGTTTCCCAAGGAACCGAATTTTTTTTCTATAATAAAAGCCACTGGATAATCGCCTCTCACTCCGGATAATCGACCACTCTTCAGCGCCCGTGAATTCATAGATCAGCGGTTGAAGGATTACAGCTGACAAACAAATGTACACAGACGGTTAACTGTGCGACGGATGGCACACACACAGGAAGTGACAGCTGCCACGCCGAAATAGAATAGGTGTCATAAGCCTTTCCTCCCCACCTGTCTCCCTTCGTCCCACGCTACGTATCACGCCGTCTCCCGTCCGATAGTGCTAATGCGCCGAAAGCCTTAAATAGAACCCCCCCCCCCCCCCCCCCCCCNACGCCTTCCGTCACAGAGAGGCGGAGAACGTAAACATCATATTGAGAATGTCTGGTGGATTTCGGTTAGATCAGAGAACGTGTCATGTGGATGATCGGTCGATTTAAACCGTGCCATCCTACTCCTTATTGTCTGCTGGGCTACTGCGAGGTGGCCAATGAGAGAGACCGCGGAGATCAAAGATTTTGTGCGGTACAATACCGTCAAACTCGAGTCTGTCCTAAGTCTGGCGACGAGAAGGCGTCAATGCATGACACCAAACACGACATCAAAGAAATTTAACCCCATTACCAAAAATATGGCCGAAATTACCTTCTCGCCTCTCCACTTAATCGCCCACTTTTTCCGTGATTCCGAGGATGAGCGATTAAGCGGAGTCGACTGTATAAGGTTTCTGGGACAAGCATACGTCCATATAATATATCAGAGATCCTGTCGTTTCAGCCATCCTCTACAGAAAAAGAAGCGTTATTTTAAGGGTTGCTATATAAATAACGATTGAAATCGTGTACATTATCTTGAGAGGTGTAGAGAAAGGAATAATGTCTGTACAAGAAATATCCCCCCCCCCCTTTTCCTTTTTTTAGGAAAATAGAGACATTAACAACGTGGGTCTTCAAATCGACGGCCAAACAAAATATAATATTATTTATATTATTATGTTGATTGTACGAGTAGCTAAACCTGTGACTGGCTGAAGAATTCCATCAGATCAGTTGTGTTATGGAAGGCAGTCCTGATTCCCGTTGCGCAGATTCTATATTCAATTTGTCACCGTTGTAACAAGGTCTGTTGTCGTGTTACACCGGTATAATTTTACTACAGATGACGAGAGGGTTAAAGAAGGACTGGTAATGCGCCTGTTACATCCAAGACCATGTCGTAATACAGTCGGTTATAAATGGATCCCACTGTACATAGCCCAACAGACTGACCCGAAATTATGACTGATGTTGACGGACTTGAACTAATCTCTGAACGAATCTGAGAGAATGTCCATTTTCAGACCTGACGTATGTTTGTCTATACGATATTTCAGAAGCCTAAGTGATTTACATGTTCACTGTTCAGATTCCCTGTGATGCCCTTTAAAATGCCTCGGACTTTCAAGATGCATTCATTCGATTATAGAAGACTGATTTGTGCACAAAATAAAATATATATGAACGAAGTACATCCAGGCATGAATTACCCTTTACAGGCAATTACGTCACCCATTATGCAAAACTGATCTTTTCGAGCATTTCATCTGACATACATGAATGCTGTGTGCGATAAAAATAGGGCCATTACTCTTAATTCTCTTTTACTGAGATCTTCTGACTTAGGAAGATACCCGAAGTTCGATAATCGTGTCTAAGCAGAAAGCATGGCTGTGGTTTAAACGCCCTTATCCCCTCTCCTCATTCCTAAATGCTATGTTTTTATGGTCTTTTGTCTCCATCCTCCGAGAATATCACAATGAGCTTCTTTTTTTTTTCCCTTTGCAGAGGCCAACGCATGTACGTGCACATTTGTGTCAAACAATCGAACCACATCCACAGGCATTCACAGTGCCCTTCCCAGAACTGAAGACGAGTCTTTTGCGCTTCGAAGAGATGCCACGGGTAAGTCATTTGGCACAAGCATTAACTGACAAATGTTAACTGATAGGTTATGCCTCGCTTCGAAGAGATGCCACGGGTAAGTCATTTGGCACAAGCATTAACTGACAAATGTTAACCGATAGGTTATGCCTTAATTTTGGGAATATAATACTCACGGGAAGGTATCTACTCGAAAGTAAAGTTACTTCCCACGAGTCATACAGGCTCTTGAGCCCAAATGGTCTAGAACAGTACTTATCATCTCACACTCGAATTGCCCCTCATTTGTTATTGTAAATCCAATCTTCGCTAACGTGTTTCAAATGCCTCTAGGCTTTGAGCCGTGAGAGACTGTGGTCGTTGGCCGATACCATTCGATGTTATTTAGAGATCTGCCCTCTCTTGACCTGACTACTTGCGTAACAAGAATTACAGACCCCAGATACTATGCTCAGATTCTGGACACAGACAGAGACATGGACCTCACTTCTAGATAGTCCAGACCACTCCTACACACGATCTAGAAATAGATTTATAGTCATTATCGGTTGGAGGCGGAGACACCCACAAACAGAGGAAATGCATCTTTCCTGGTGATATTTCAAAACAGCTGACAAAGATGAGAGGAACAAACTCCTCAAGCGGGGTTATTGGATTTTTGGGATATTGTCAGTGGGTCATGTCATTGGTGCCAAAATATTGTGCCAAGGTAACACCTAATTTTTTTTTCCCTGAGACTGCAATCAAATAATAGACATGAGCAGAATACAAAACATTCCGTTTGTCACATGTCGCATGGGGTAATAGTATGACAGAGAGAATAATCCCGCTCTTGTTTAGCTTTCATTGTTAACAGCAATGGCAATGTGGGCTCCCTGATCGTGCCCTTAATTTCTTGATTAACTTCATCCTTTGCACACTGCGTAAATGACGAATGACAGTGTATCAATAATTAACTGATTATACAACAGCAACAACAACAACGATAGAAGTCTTTCTTAAGAATAGCGATTCAAGAGTTTTTCGCAACAAATCAGCACCCTCTCTCTAGCCTGAGACAGACCCTATCAGTTCAGTAATAAATAAAAAGTCAAACAGGAAAAAAGACCATAACACTTTCATAAACAAATAAATATGTAAAGTGATGGGCTACTCAGAGCTAAGTTCGGAGTGGCCTTTTATCAATTGAACAGTAATACAGTGAGAAAAACTCGCCCATCCACCCCAACCCCACCCCGCAATCTTCGGTTACATGAAGAGTGCAGTCTTGGTGCCACCGTGCTTTAGGCATGCTACACCATTTGTAAACACTTATTTACAAGGATTAGCATCCTGAACGAAAGAGTCACACTAGGGGCTAAAGTAATACTACTTTGAAATTACCATTTCTGTCTGTACATCTCTCTCTCTTTCTCTCTCTCTCTCTCGCTCTCCCTTCCCCCTCTCCATCTCTTTATCTTTCTCTTTCGTAAATTGTTTTTCATTACTGTTGGCATCTGCTTCCTGTTATTACTACATTATATAACCTTTTACTTTCGTACGTTATGTCATTCTCACCCGTTCTTCTTTCTTGAGATATTCAACTTTCTGGAAGGAGAGAGAGAGAGAGAGAGAGAGAGAGAGAGAGAGGGAGAGAGAGAGAGAGAGAGAGAGAGAGAGAGAGAGAGAGAGAGAGAGAAAGAGAGAGAGAGAGCGAGAGAGAGAGAGAGAGAGAGAGAAAAAGAGAGAGAGAGGGCGGGGTGGGGGCAGAGGTGGACTTGAACTTTAGAACATGGCTTACGGATATATGACCAGCTATCAGTGACATGGGTAGGGATTTGATGAACCCTGGCCCTCGCATGCCTCCATCACGACATAGCGAGAGCTGCACAAGTGCAAGGGTGCTGCTGACATGGCTGTTAAGTGGTGACGTATTGTTCCATTGCTTCTCCAACCTTTTTTCAAAGCTTTATCTCAGCCACCAAAGTTTTCTGTCTTTTCTCATCTTTTTATTATGTCTGTATCGCTCTGTTTGTCTGTCTGTCTGTCTGTCTGTCTGTCTGTCTCTCTCTCTCTCTCTGTTTCTCTCTCTCTCTCTCTCTCTCTCTCTCTCTCTCTCTCTCTCTCTCTCTTTCTTTTTCTCCGTCTTTGGCGTGAACACTATGGCAATCCTCCCACGTTTTCCCTTTTTAATTCAACTGCCAGGCATTTTGTATTGGAACCTGCAAGAAATCCCCACAGTCCCGTCATTTCCGGTTCCGCAGCATGTGGTCAAACACCCCACGAGGAAGCTGGTCCACAGAATTCCGCCTCATCGCACCTTCATTTTACTTACACATGGTACCTCTCACCAGTGGCAGTACAGAAAATTGACCGAAAAGATGAAAAAGGAATGAAGTAAGAGGAAAGAGAAGGGGATGAAAGAGAGAGAGAGAGAGAGAAAGAGAAAGAGAGAGAGAGAGAAAGAGAGAGAGAGAGAGAGAGAAAGGAAGGAAGAGAAAGTGTGTGTGCACTTTTACTTAAAGTAAGTTAAAGGCAAAATCGATGTATGTAGCATTTTGCAACGGTGTATCCTTTATGTTTTTGAACACGATGTGTAAGCACAGTAAGACTTACTGGTTTGGCAAGGCGTTTCTTTTGCTTCATAGCATGATTTTTTTTTCTAAGGCCACTTGTGGAAAAAAAGAAAAGTGGTCCGAGAGAGAAGATCAAGTAACTGTGATCTTCCTCCAAAGTTTCAACAAAAATAGTGATATTCTAAAATAAGTTATGAATTATACTATTCCTCTGTTATCTTCACTATTTTCATGATGTTGAAAATTTCTATTCAAACAAGGATTAATATGTAATATGTAAGTTTTTGCTATCAGTGGCCAGTCTCCACTATTACTGATCAGTCGGCCAATGTAATGTAAAAGAAATCGACAATTACATGGATTGTATGGTATTTTTTTTTACCAAACTCTACTTAAAAAATACATGCAGCACATTCAGTCCAGATTTGTGCACAGACAATATGCCAAGTAGTCAACAGGTCATCGTCGATCAGAGCAGCAATGACACGCAAGCTTGTCACAAGTGCTTTCACCAAGGCAGTGACTAGACTGATAAACGCCCCCGTGTCCATATGTGACTCAGGTCGATATGATGATTTCCGAAGACAAAAGCAAAGCGGCTTAGTCTATATCAATGCATCGGAATTATAACGCAAAAACAAAAAAAATATTCGAACATCTATAAAACGGTGATGCATCTAAGGGTTTTCTTACTGTATCAGAGTATGATAGATGCAAAATCGACAGACGCAGAATCGACTGATAAGGAATCGGCTTCTAAATAGTTTCCACGTGACAATCACGTGAAAGTTCGTTAGCATAACATAATATAAAGAGCAGTGTGCCATCACTAAAGTCGTAGGTGACCACGGAATCGATTAGCTCATCCTGTGAACTTTCGACTGACCACGGGGGTCTCAGAGAGTCTAGACGAATTGTTACACAAAAAATCATCAGCTTTCATGTCGCCCCCTCCTC
>JAWQUT010000008.1:2647962-2658562 GCA_033807755.1 Ellobium chinense | reverse complement strand
TGTGTGTGCGTGTGTGTGTGTGTGTGTGTGTGTGTGTGTGTGTGTGTGTGTGTGTGTGTGTGTGTGTGTGTGTGTGTAAAGAATAATTGCCACAACAACACAGATTGTGTCTTGATGTACGACGGACATGCAAAGTGGTACGATTGCCTGTGTCCTCTCATAGTGTGTCTCTAGTATGTTAGTGACCAAGTCACCACAACGGCCATCTTCTATGGCCAAAGTTTAGGATTTTCATCCTTTATGGAAAGGAAGGGGTGGAGACATGATGTGTCATCAAGATAAATTGCCAATATTAATCTCACCAGTAAAACGATCTCCTGTTAGATGACCAATGTATCGATTTGTAGTGATCTATTTCTCCGAGACGGCGGATGACTGGACCCGACCTTATTCTGTATCACCCATAAATACCCCGTATCACTCTTCGTTATGGTTTTGAGTTGTGACATATTTTCAGAGCACGATTTTAATTTTGCTATTATAGCACGCACTGGTGGTTCAGGAAAAAAAAAGTGAGAGATGAGCGAGAGGGAGAGGATAAAGATGAAAAAAAGGGAGAGAGACAGAGTGGAAGAGACTAGAGAGAATAAACTGCCTTTCTGAAAGCCGATTAAACTCTGTCTAGACAGAACTCAACGTAGAATTTGAGATACGCCGCTCTCTCATCATCATCGGGGTCTAGTGTACAGAGTAATAATGGAATAGACATTTAGATACCGATAGTTATCTAATTCATTCACAAAATTGGTTGGCCTAATCAATTATACAATATGCAATCTTTCTTCCATCAATTCTTCACCAATAAAGTCCCACAATATTACAAAAACGATGAACTGCTACTACATTTACATATTAGACTTAACCACGAAGGTAAAATGATCTCATTTCTGCACTGCCAGAATTAAATCACAAATCTACTAATATTAATGGATTTTGAGTTCTAACAGTGTGGTATCATCTACAATAGAAGGAACATAAATTGTAGATCGACGATTTTTTCCCGCAGCTCCAGTAAAATCCAAAGCTAAAGGTTGTACCTAAAAAGGATGTATGATTAACGGCACCATTAAAGAGTATTTGATTTGCGGATCCTTTAATTTGGATACTAATGTGGTAGAGATTATTTACCGATTACTTCTCTGAATAATATAGGCCTACTTCTTCCGTCCATCAAATGAAACGTTTTTGAATTTTTATCTCCTCACAGTGGGATTTCGAGCAGTTGAATGTATTGAAGATGTTTGGCTGCATTGTAAAATAATGTTGATGTTAAATCAACCCTCGTGGTGCTATGATAGAATTGATTCTATTGTTCACTCGCTGCGCTTGAATGCGACAATAAAATAATTATCACTCTTCTCTTTGCCGATCGCTGGGCGCGGCGGTCGAATTTTACAACCCAGTGTCAGCTGACTGATGTCTGATATGTCGGCAGACAACACGTGCAATGGTCATTATCCCTAACAATGGTCATGCAGCCAGCGGGAGTTTGGAGCTGAGACGCCTCTCGCTATAAGAGTTAATGTTGCATGTATAAATATCACAGCCTCGCATGTAGTTAGTGTGTCATGGGAACCCAGAAGGGAATCGGCGTGGAAAGAGATCTTCAGCACTGAATCTTTTCTGAAGGAGTTTAGAGCAATCTTTTAAACTTCCTTCCACCACGAAATGGCAAGCAGTTGCGAGTCTAGACTGTAAATAAGAAGATCTGAAGTAACAAAATAAAATGTGTTTCAAGCCAAAAAACGTTTTAGTATCGTCATAGTACTGATCCTTGTAGCGGCAAATTATAGGTGGCGAAAACTAAGGCTTTTGTTGTTGTTGTTGTTGTTTATGTTGTTGTTGTTGTTGTTGTTGTTAGGATGGCGCTGTAAAATAACTATACCCACTTAAAAATCAAAATGATCGGTACAGAAATGAAAGTCATGTGATGGTAACGTCATTAATGATTATCGCTGGGATAACCAAGGGCCGTGGTCGACTATCCTTCGAGAATGGTGTCAACGGACCAACCCTCAATGGCGAGTGTTGATGGCACTGGGATCGGATGTGGAGTCTCACCTACGTTAGGACACAATTAGTGGACACCAAAACTGTGTGATGTCATGACAGGGAAACAAGATCGACATAGCTTAAAGTGCTGGCCATTTTGTGTCATTTCATATGTCACGCCACACATTGGGAATGCGCTTCCTGTTCAATAAATATTCTGTGGGTCAGACCCACCTCTCATTCACAACTCCAGTGAGAAAAATAGAACTGATTTGCACTCAGTAGCAAAGCCTTTCCGGAAATAAGACTGCGGGAAGTAACTCTTGAATAAAAGAATTATGAGCCTTGATTTGCTCACAAAGCGAGGAAAGCGTGTTGTAGAATGGTTACCCAGCGCATAGATAGACTGGTGAACTTGACACGTGGTCCTGTTTCCACAATTTTACACGCCAATTACTCATTGATCGCTCAGCCTATTCGCATACGTTTTAGCATCAATGGCAAGTTCACTCTTTCTCCCTCCGTTTCATATCAGTAATGGTACATTTCGATGCGTAAAACACTGTAAAGCCCGACACATAAACTGAATCATATTATACATCAAACTATTGGACCCAGTGTCCCGTGCAGAGTACAGATCTGTAAAGATGTTTAGTAGGCTATAAGTCAGAAATTTGAAAAATAAAATTGTATCCAGGACAAAAAAAAAAAGGTGTTTTCTTCCGATGGCAAGCGATACTAACTAGACTAAGTCTAGGCCTAGTCTAACACAAACGGCCGTTCGATGCATAGGGTGTTGTTTGGTGGTTTTTTTTTTTTTTTGGTGGCAGGGAGAAGGCATGGTGGACACTGAAGCATGAAGAAATATGGAAACTAAAGGACCTTTGAATCCTTTCCATAGATATACTTTATCTCTCTTATTTAGTGTGAATCAAGTCATAAATAACAGTTACGGCGTGTCTGTTGAGTGGTACACATTCAGCAACGTGAAGTACCGACTTCATCGAGAGCCTTCCTCTCAAAAGTAGAAACTTTCCTCAAGATATTAACTGTGAATAATAATAATAATAATAATAATAATAATAGTAGTAGTAGTAATAATAATAATAATAATAACAGCATGATCAGTAGAATGGTCAGAGGCAGGCTTACGTGTAAAGTACTGAAATGCTGAGATCCACAGACCCCTGTTTAGCGCTAAGACCGCGGGAAGTGACTCCTGAATAAAAGAGGTATGAGCCCTGATTTGCTCACAAAGCGAGGAAGGCGTGTTGTAGAATGGGTACGCAGCGCATAGATAGACTGGTGAACGAATGTTTAGCACTAAACGCAAATTTTATAGGACTCACTTTGCTGAATCTAAGAATACTTGAAAGTGCTAACATTGGGATAAACCAGGAGTCTAGACAACTTACCTTGAAGAAAATGCCTAATCCTTAACAAAAATTAAATCACGACACACCATACTTTACGAAATCTATGAATATTGGAAATGGCAACATTCTATCACACCGATAAAATGTTTTATCACAGATTAAGAGCTATCGTAAACAGTTGAAATTGTTAGAAAAACGCTTTAAATCACGACACATCTTATATCACAAAATCACTTAAACTTGGAAATGGCAACAGTCTAACACACCGATAACATGTTTATACAGATTAAGAGTTGACGCAAACTGTTAAAATGCCTAATCCTTAAAGAACATTTTAAATCACGGCACACCGTACTTTACAAAATTACTGAAGCTTGGAAGTGGCAACATTCTGACACACCGAAAAAATGTTTTATAACAGATTGAGAGTTATCGTAAACTGTTGAAATGCCTAATCCTTAAAAATAAATAAATCATAACACACACCGTACTTTGCAAAATCTCAGATAAAGAGTTATCGTAAACCAAAGGAATATTTCAAATTACGACATACTGTGCTTTACAAAATCACTGAAACATGGAAATGACAACATTCTTACATTCCGATAATCACAGATTAAAAGGTATCGTAAACTGTTGAAATGCCTAATCCTTAAAAAAAAAAAAAGAAATCATGACATACCGTACTGTACGACAGGTGGTAAAATTGGAAATGGCAACATTCTAACACACTGATAAAATGTTTTATCACATATTAAGAGCTATCGTACACTGTTGAAATGCTAATCCTTAAAAAAAAAAGCGTTTTAAATCACGACATACCATACTTCACATAATCACTGAAACTAGGAAATGGCAACATTCTAACAAAGTGATAAAATGTTTATACAGATTATGAGTTATCGTAAACTGTTGAAGTGCCGAATCCTTAGAAAAAAAAAATTCATGACAAAGTGTACACGTCTAGTTCTACCTGAAATCTTTTATCATCAAATCCTACAATATTTCAGAAACTGTAGTACAGGCAGAATTAGTGGTATGATGAAGTATACATGTAATTTTCACAAGACTAAAAATTTTTAAGTGGTTTCTGACTGAGCTAAATATCGAGTCTAGCCTATCGTAGTCGTCTATCAAGCACGCAGAGAACTCAGTGATAAGCTTTTAAGCTTCAAACCTGTTTGACGTTATCACTGAAAGAACACAAACATAAAAATATTCAGAATGATGCAGTCTAATCATACATACCACTTCTGAGACACACAACACACAGCGACATTTAGCAAAAAACAAACAAAACCCAAAACTCACGGACGATGAACATAGAAATGAGAATGTATTCAAGTTTCAAAATAGGGATTTTGGTCAGATTTTGATCAGCTGGGACTGTGCTCTAATATTATACTGAGCCTTTACATATGACTTTCACGTCAAAACCACACTATCTTCTTTCAATTCAATGAAAACAGACGCGCGTATACATTCTTGTTAAGAACAATGGCATGAAGACATCCCAGCATCGCAGACTCAGCCAGCTTTATAAATGGGAGATACTCCCGCAAACCCCTTACGGAATAAGGTCTGCAGAGCCTTGGTGAAGATGAATTTGGTAGCTTCAACGCTGGTTAAAGTCTTTGGCACCTATTTTTTTTTTCTTCTTTTGATCCTATTAACATTTTGTGGTATTCTACATATACCACTGTGATTTCGGAAAATTTCTTCCATGGAGGTTAAAGTACTTCTTTTGCCCAATGTTTTAACGGGAAGAAAAAANGGGGGGGGGGGGGGTCAACGCCCAAAACTTTTCACAATTAATGGCTTTCGAAAAAGGTCACCTCGAATTCTGATTTGGTCCCCAATATTTCAATTGGCTGATTTTGACCGCTTGCGAATACATAGGCCTATACACTTTTTTTTTTTTTATCTAGAAGGCTCAAACTGTACCTGAAACTTTAAAATTGGATGCTTTATTTAGATCACAGGTCAATTTACATATTTCTACACTCTGACACTGGCTGGCAGGGCCCCCCAAAAAGGGGGCTTTTATATATTAGCGGATTAATTGGGTTGTGCACAATGAGTGCTTTGTCCCTCTAATAAGTGTCACAAACCTGGGTTGTGGATAGATCAAGGGGCATAAATCTAGACGAGTCAAATTATCAAGCATCTTATCTCCCTTGATTGATTTCCTATGTACGCCTATTTAAACGTTAGGACTTTTCGCTCACGCGTCATAACACTTTCATGTCATATACAATACTTTTTGCAGCACCTATCGTCAGAATCTGTGTGATCACGGATAAAAATGACCGTTGGGCTGACTTTTATGTTCCTTCAGAAAATATATTTGACACAAAGTAAAATTTATAGAAGTCAGAATCTGATAAAACAGCAGGCACGGAGAACTATAAGTGAAACACCCCATTACATTCCTGGCTGATCTAAAGATGTGTATAATTAGCAACAGAAGGATGCGTCTTGTATCAAAAGTAGCTCTGATTTCATGTATAGCTGTTCTCTGGTGTGTGTTTTCAAATTTCCAGATGAAAGTCAACACAAGAACTAGTCTGTCGAACATAGAATATTGCACAAGCAGGCCAGAGCTTGTTGCAGACAAACGTACTGTGAACAGCAGCAGTACAACAGCCTTACCGACAAGAGCAGCTCTTTCAAACACCACGACAGAGTCCGATTCAAACTTGTTTAAGAAACGTCTACCAAAATGCCTGATTATTGGATTTTCGAAATGTGGCACTTACGTTCTGAAGGCATTTCTCAGCCTTCATCCAGATGTGGTGGCTGCAGACCACGAGGTCGCGTATTTCACTTCCTACTATGACAACGGCGTGGCATGGTATCTTGAACAGATGCCGTCGTCACTAGAATCACAAATAACTGTAGAGAAAACTCCCAATTATATTTTATCTACCCGTGCACACCAGAGGATCCAAGCCTTCAATTCATCTATAAAACTTATCATTGCTGTTCGAGACCCAGTGACTAGAATACAGTCTTTGTATGCTCACACTAAAGCTATGCAGGGAGACAGTTTCAGATCCTCTTTCGAACAATTCGCCCTCGGGAATATTCCTAACCAAGTAGATTATGCAAGCCCTATTGAAAAACTTTACGAAAGCTTCCCACGTGATCAGGTCTTAGTGGTAAACGAAGAGCTTCTGGAGGAGGAACCCCTGTCAGTGATGAAGAAATTAGAATCTTTCCTAGGATTACGTCCGGCATTCACAGACGATCTACTTGTGTTCAATCCTACCAAGGGATTTTACTGTTTTAACATCACCCATCCTAGATATCAAGAAATAGGCGAGGTTTCATTGATTAATCATAAAACCGGCTGTTTCCACCGGAACAAAGGTCGACCACACCATAACATTAGCTCCAGTTTGTTGAAACAGTTGGTGTTAGGAGTGAAGCCTTACAATGAAAGACTATTTTTCCTGCTTGGAAAACGATTTAATTGGACTGATGAGAGTGATATACAGATGGAGAGGCTGAACGCATAGACGATGATATGAGTGTATCCTTGAAGTATACAAGTATAAACAATTAAATATTACAGTTTCTTATATAAATGACGTCTGCATAGATTAACCGCTACTTGGTGTTGTTAATGCTCTCTCTTCCATGATGCCTCTTTTCAACAGATGTCTAGTCAATCCAGATAAGCCATCTGGTGTCTGAAGATAATTTGCTCTGCAACTGCGAATAAAATTTTCTCCAACCCCTTTGTATTCCTGCGGCCAGAGAATTCAGAATTTTAACCTGAGTTATTGGATATAATTCATCTGGCACTGCTTTCTCCAGCAAATGTGCCAGCAAGTAGAGGCGAAATCAGTCTGTGCTCTCAGCAACCACATAACAGTCGCTTTACCCTACAAGGTGCATGTGTCTCTGAAAATGAACCAGAGTGGCTGGCATACATAAATCCCAAACGTCATAAAATCATCCCGCTCATCACTATAAATGCCAGAAAATGTTTCATTGAATGTAATCCTAATGGTTAAATACATCGAAAATAATTCTTCCTGGAGCAGGAAGGTAAGTTCTGCATCTTGGAATTCTTTTGGTGCGTTAAGGATCTAAAGAAACAATTTCATTCTCAGTATTCATATTTTCCTGTCTCTCAAATTTGATATTAAACGGTTAAGAGCTCAAAAACAAGTTCTAGGTTTCTTTGGCCATCGCCGATAATTTCTTCGCGCTCACAGCTGGCCATTCCGTTAATGCCTAAATTTGCAAAATCTTTTCTTTTGCACTATAGATATAAAAGATATATATATACGCGTGTATATATATATATATATATATATAGGCCTAAATAGTTAACCTCATTCAGTTCAGGACGATCTCCATATTGTGAATGAAAAGTAAGGGCCACGTTTATTTGTTCCGAAACTTTATTCGTTCAAGGCAGGTCAATGCATTCGCCACAACAAGGGATGGAAAGAAGGGACTGTACCACAAGACATGAAGGATGCTAAAATCATCACCCTTTATAAGAACAAGGGAGAAAGAAGTGATTGCAATAACTATCGAGGCATCTCCCTCCTCAGCATTGTTGGCAAAATTTTTGCTAGAGTCATCCTAAATCGTCTTCAGAAATTGGCTGAGCGTGTCTACCCAGAGTCACAATGCGGCTTTCGTGCCAGGAGGTCTACAATAGACATGGTCTTCTCCATCAGACAGCTCCAGGAGAAATGCAGAGAGCAGCAGATCCCCTTGTATATCTCCTTCATTGACCTAACCAAGGCATTCGATCTTGTCAGCAAGGATGGGCTTTTCAAACTCCTCCCCAAAATTGGCTGCCCACCGAAACTCCAGAGTTTGATCGAATCATTCCACACAGGCATGAAGGGAACTGTACAGTTTGATGGCAATTCCTCTGAGCCATTCAGCATCAATAGCGGTGTCAAACAAGGCTGCGTTCTCGCCCCAACACTTTTCGGGATTTTCTTTGCTCTGCTCCTGAAACACGCCTTTGGCACATCAACAGAAGGTATCTACCTGCATACCAGATTGGACGGCAGGCTGTTCAATCTCTCCCGCCTCAGGGCTAAGACCAAAGTGCGAGAGGTTCTCATCAGAGATATGCTGTTTGCCGATGATGCAGCAGTTGCCACACACACAGAACAGGAACTCCAGTCCCTTATGAATCGCTTCTCTCAAGCCTGCACAGACTTCGGGCTGACCATAAGCCTGGGAAAGACAAAAGTCCTGGCTCAGGATACAGAAACGCAACCGGCCATCACCATCAACGAGTGCCAGCTTGATGTCGTCAGACAATTTACTTACTTGGGCTCCACTATCACAGACAACCTCTCCCTGGACTCTGAACTAGACAAGAGAACTGGAAAGGCGGCCTCCACACTCGCTCGCCTCACAACTCGAGTATGGACCAACCCCAGGCTGACTATTAGAACGAAGATGGCGGTTTATAACGCATGCGTTATCAGTACACTACTGTACAGCAGCGAGACATGGTCCACATACGCCAGACAGGAGAGACGCCTCAATACCTTCCACTTGAGAAGTCTACACCTCATCCTAGGAATATCCTGGCAGGATAAAGTGACAAACGCAGAGGTTCTGTCTCGTGCCCACCTTCCCAGTATGTACACCATGCTTAGACAGCGCAGACTTCGCTGGCTTGGACATGTCTATCGTATGGATGATGGAAGAATCCCTAAGGACATCCTTTATGGGGAGCTAAAATCCGGAAGGCGCAGTGCAGGACGACCCAAGCTTCGCTACAAAGACGTAGTCAAGAGAGACATGAGGGCTGTTGATATTGACCCCAATACATGGGAGAACACCGCAGCTGACCGCTCAATGTGGAAAGGCATTCTCACCCGGCAACTGAAAGCTGGAGAGAGGAAACTAATGAAGGCAGCGGCAGACAAGCGTACGCAGAGAAAGAAACGCCGAAGTCCTGACAGATTGGACCTCGCCTACAGCTGCGACATTTGTAACAGGGACTGTCACTCACGTATAGGACTTTTCAGTCACAGGCGACGCTGCCTCACCCAAACAGACAACCAGTAGGACACCCCATCCATGGTCAACCTTGACCGACGGAGGCCCACANTTGCTCTGCTCCTGAAACACGCCTTTGGCACATCAACAGAAGGTATCTACCTGCATACCAGATCGGACGGCAGGCTGTTCAACCTCTCCCGCCTCAGGGCTAAGACCAAAGTGCGGGAGGTTCTCATCAGAGATATGCTGTTTGCCGATGATGCAGCAGTTGCCACACACACAGAGCAGGAACTCCAGTCCCTTATGAATCGCTTCTCTCAAGCCGGCACAGACTTCGGGCTGACCATAAACCTGGGAAAGACAAACGTCCTGGCTCAGGATACAGAAACGCAACCGGCCATCACCATCAACGAGTGCCAGCTTGATGTCGTCAGACAATTTACTTACTTGGGCTCCACTATCACAGACAACCTCTCCCTGGACTCTGAACTAGACAAGAGAATTGGAAAGGCGGCCACCACACTTGCTCGCCTCACAACTCGAGTATGGACCAACCCCAGGCTGACTATTAGAACGAAGATGGCGGTTTATAACGCATGCGTTATCAGTACACTACTGTACAGCAGCGAGACATGGTCCACATACGCCAGACAGGAGAGACGCCTCAATACCTTCCACTTGAGAAGTCTACGCCGCATCCTAGGAATATCCTGGCAGGATAAAGTGACAAACGCAGAGGTTCTGTCTCGTTCCCACCTTCCCAGTACGTACACCATGCTTAGACAGCGCAGACTTCGCTGGCTTGGACATGTCTATCGTATAGATGATGGAAGAATCCCTCAGGACATCCTTTATGGGGAACTAAAATCCGGAAGGCGCAGTGCAGGACGCCCCAAGCTTCGCCACAAAGACGTAGTCAAGAGAGACATGAGGGCTGTTGATATTGACCCCAATACATGGGGGAACACCGCAGCCGATCGCTCAATGTGGAAAGGCACTCTCATCCGGCAACTGAAAGCTGGAAAGAGGAAACTAATGAAGGCAGCGGCAGACAAGCGTACGCAGAGAAAGAAACGCCGAAGTCCTGACAGATTGGACCTCGCCTACAGCTGCGACATTTGTAACAGGGACTGCCACTCACGTATAGGACTTTTCAGTCACAGGCGACGTTGCATCACCCAAACAGACAACCAGTAGGACACCCCATCCATGGTCAACCTTGACCGACGGAGGCCCAC
>JAWQUT010000008.1:2632044-2647934 GCA_033807755.1 Ellobium chinense | reverse complement strand
ATATATATATATATATATATATATAGGCCTTAATAGTTAAGCTCATTCAGTTCAGGACGATCTCCATATTGTTAATGAAAAGTAAGGGCCACGTTTATTTGTTCCGAAACTTTATTCGTTCAAGGCAGTTCAATGCATTCGCCACAACAACACCAATCTCGAAGGTGTCAAGATATTTACTTCTAATTTCAGGTATCGGGTTCTATACCCTAGTCATTTAGTTCTATAATTAGATCATTGCATTTCCAAATAATCCAAGAATTCAAACCATTTGAAATTTTGTTTTATTGCGTGACCAGTACAGGAATGATAAACTTACGGAACAGATCAAGGTACGGAATGTTCAAACGATGTTCCTGCTAAGCGAGTTGATGGACGAGAATGACTTTGAACCGCTTTCTGTAGAGTCTAAGACTAGGTCATGAGCTAGAGTCCTTGAGCCTTTTGCTGTTTTCAGATAAAATTCTTAATTTTCAGTGTTTCTGTCAAGTGATTGCTAGGTTATTAAATTTGAAGTCGGGACAAAAGTTTCCGAATGCACTGCAGTTGTCATTTCGCTTTCTTACATTTCCCTGACATTTTCAGGCATAATATATCCCAGTGGTGGTTCCTATCTAAGCACAAGCCCCGCAATGCCGGGTAGAACGTTGCTTAAAAGAAAAAATAAAGAAAAAAATACAAACCCATCCCAGATGCCCTTATTGTTTTGTGTTATGCGTTAATTAGTTTGTTACAATCATTACATAATGACGTGCCCCTCGTATTATTGGCTCAGTTGTCCAGACTATGCTGACAAGCCCAACCTTCTCGAGATCATTGCCGAGCGAGGATATAATGCACATATTACTTGTCAAGTAAATATTTTGTCGCGCTCAATAACAGCAGTATTGCCACTGACAGGAATTTTTCCCTGCGCAAGCTACAGTTCAGTATTAAATTCTGTATCGCTACCATGTATTCTACTTTGATACTTTTTAGCTTGTAAATAATGTAAATTGTATTTTGATCTTTTTTAGTTAAATTATCTTTAATGCACCATACAGATACTGATAATTACATGGTACACAGTAAAATTCTGCCGCAGGGCTTTGACCTTACACCGGCATACTAGAGATTTGGACACTAACAAGACCCAGCATTTTAAAAAATAAAAGGGATAATATGAGTGATTCCATTACTGACTTTCTTTTGGTCAAAGTCTCCCCTGAAAAGAGTTGTACTGGTTAAAGTAGGACACGCACATCAAAAATAATTTTCCGTTTATCAATACTTTTTCCCTCTGAGAATTATCTATGGTGCCCACCGAGTCAGTTTTGCGAAGAAAGAGCATCGTTCTGTTACCATACGCGTATGTAATATGACGCAACAAGGAGAGCTAGAGTTGCCGGGTTTGGCCCTTGCGTCTAGAATTATTCCCCTTCCCCGATCAGTAGAAGCCTGTGACAAAAATGCTGACGTCACTTACGTTCCAGCAGGGACAGACACCTCTACCTGACAATGTATTATTCGGCTTTTAATTAAGGTTCTGGTATTCCAAATTCAAACGTAAAATATGATAGTGTAAGCCAGACAAAGTATTCTGCATTTTTATTGCCTCTGCATGATTTTGTTTGGCATATCTACAGTTCACAGAAGAATTAAACATTCATAACAACATGCTATCACCCGTCTGCAGAGCACTGGCTAGACGCTTGGCCATGTGGCTAGAACGTATTTGATGTAAGCTTATGGCCGCCACGCGCGCAGTGGTTGTAACAATTCGGACTTTGGATAATGTAACCCTGTGGGTTGTCTGGGGCCAGCAGAGACGTTATATCATTATGACAGACACTTAAAGGACTGTTTTATTGGAATAATAGGATATCGTATGATTTAATTTGATCTGTAGGATGGTGCAGTATGCCTTTAAGGTGGAGACTATATATTATTATATAGACTGACCAAAGCTACCCCACAGCCAGGGTGTCTCTGGCCACTATGTTTATGGCCCTATATCAATCTAAACTTGTTTAGAATGAAATATATAGTTAGGTTTTTACCCAATGAACTAGCATGTCTCCATGATTTAAGACCAGCTGAAGGTTTATGAGACGAAATTTGTTCAGTAGGCCCAACAAGACTTTCTGAAAGTCTACCATAGTCACCCCATATTACAGTAAGTGTAAATAGGTTGCAGCTGATTAATCAATACAAAGATGTAAACTGATCTGAGAAGGATCTTTTTGACAATAAGAATGCACGGGCAGATGCGGTAGTGTTATATGGTAGGGAAAACTCGATTATATAAAGATCATAATTTCGCCAGTTTTGCTACCTATGCATGGGGCTATTTTTACCACACCGATTGATGACACTCAGTAGGCAATATTTATTAACAAAGCCACTCTGGACCAATTCTAAGTAACCGTTGTAACGTTATTTCAAAATGGCGAATTCGCNAGATAGTGAGAGTGATTTTCTGAACGCTTAGATATAGCCTTCTTTTAATTTTCATTTTTAGTTTGGTATCCTTGATGTTGAAAGATGTTGAAAAATCTCTAGATTTACTTAGGGTTGCCATGGAAACGCCGCGGTCCTGAATTTATGAAATGCAAAAAGTGGCAGTTTTGAAAATCTTTATCAGATCTAGTTCACTATATTATGCCGAAAGTCTGAACATGTGCAGGCATATCTTTCCGCATAACACAAACAGCCTCATGTATCCTATTTCCGATATTTTGGTTTCTTTGTTTTAAGTTTTTCACTGCAATCGTTCTTTCGAAAATGATATATGGCAGAGACTCATTTCTTTGGCCTTTTTTTTTTTAAAGATAAGATATCTTAAAATTATGAAAGATATCGAAAATCCGATACATGAGGCCTTCGGAAATGCAGTAAGGATGTTACATGCACAATTTCAATCAGGTCACTTGAAAAATATTAAAACTAAATTGTGTTTTAGCGGCTGAAAATGTCGTTTTTTTTTTAAAAAATCGCATTTGAAGTTTTACTTTTTAAATAAATTTTCTTTCTCTGCTATGATGTCTGTCTGGATTTTTGCAAGCAGATTTATTATGCTACATATTTCTCTCCTTTACCTTGGCAAGGTTTTAATGACTTCTGAGTTTCATTTGATGTTAGAAGTACTCCAGTCGTATCAATGTATGACGTACACACGTGCACGAATTTCTTCCCATTGCTCTTATTACAATATAAAGTATTAAAACTCACTTGCTTTTATATAATATGGCCACGGAATACCACACTATCAATACCACGGCAAGGCAGTTTCACTTTGAACTCATATCAGTGAAGTTAATAGGTTTTCAGGGCATAAGAACGTGTCCGATTAAAAAAAAAAATCTCTATGAAACCAAAGATAAAACATCTTTAGCAATTACTGTGGACTTTCCGTTCCAGCCGATTATCGACCGATTAGAGTAACGTAGGCAAACATTCCATTTAGACACGTGATTTAGAAATAGTGATCAGGACAAGAAGATAGGATAAGATAAGATAAGATAAGATAAGATAAGATAAGAATGACTTTATTATCCTTAGAGAGTAAAATTGCCTTGGCTGCTGTACATGAGAGTAAATAATAAATAATCAAAAAGTCTAAACATAGTAGTACATAACTCATTACAATACAATACTCAGACTAACTCACATTCATGCATACTGCCATACGATTCATAAATCAGGTTACAAACTAATCACAACAATAATCACTCGTTCACTTCACATGTTAGTCTCTTACCCCCTCCTCCCTCCCCCCACCACTTCTGGCCATTCTCACTGCGAGTTTACAGTGCAGTGTGCCTCTTTTTTTTTTTTTTTTAAATCTACTGTGACGGAGAGTCCCTCATCACTCTGACTGAATGCGGCACGGTTTGGTTTCAGATGTATATATATTATTATTTCTTGTAAAGACTTAAGTGACAAGATTTAACAAGGTTGATTGGAAAAGGCTCCCCATCCAAACCCACACCCCCGACCAAAAAAAAAAAAGAAAAAATAACATCTCAAAATCGGCATTTTCAAAAAGAAAAAAAATCGAATTTCATTACCCGAACCCTCCCCCTCTTTTCCTTGAATAAAAGCCTTGCTACGTCCTCTTCAGTTATAGTTACTATCCAAAGCCTGGATTCAAAATGTTAAAATTGTATCCCTAGTGCCGACTGGAAGCAAAGGCCTCTTTAGGTTTTCATATGATTGTACACGAAGTACAGCTTAATTTGTTTATGACGTACCTCCCAGTTTCCAACAAATCGATCTAGTTAACTGCAATGTATACCTTACAATGTATTTTGTTATTTTAGTCTAGTCAATTTGGAGAAAAAAAAATCAAAAACAAACATTTATCTATATTATCCTATTCAAAGATTTTGAATTCTTTTTCAAGGTTTCTGAAATTTCAGTTTCCAGTAAACAAACACAAGTAAAAAGCACCGTGTGCTAAACGTAGTCTTGAAAGTCAGTTTATAAACTCTCTATGCAGCATAACCGACATATCATTGATATTTATCAGTTTGGCTGCAAATGTAACGATACGTGTGTGATAATGCCATTTGGGAAAAAAAAACAACGATGTGCTTTGAATATATCTTAATTTTTACATTGTTTTCCCACTGCTATTAGCCATTATGCTCGCAAGTTGTTCAAAATTTCAACCACTGATTTTGTTGACAGATGAACTTTTCCATATACTTTGTTACGTGTGTGACATGGGCACTGGCTCACACATAAGGGCTTACTATTGACATCGTAGTGATGCTAATGTAATGTTCTTTATTTTGTTCCATGAACTCAAGTCTAGCCTACTCATTTATGGAATGTATCCATGAAATTGTCTGCAGTTTGCTCAAGTCTTTAAGCTTCTTTATTATGTTCCACAAACCTAAGTCTAGCCTACGCATTCATGGAATGTATTCATGAAATTGTCTGCATTTTGCTCAAGTCTTCAAGCTTTGCTTAGTCAACGATATTTTGCACAATTTGCATTCTTTGAAACCTCCTTTTCAAATCTTATGTCTTGCACATTCGAAGCCCTATTGATTTCATGTTTCAAGTTTAATAAATTTCACCACTTTTGTGACAGAAATTGAGTTTCTAATTTTCTGTACCGTGTGTCACTTTCACTCGCTTGGCTGACCTTTCTGCGGAAGGGATCTAATGAATTCACCTGCATACTTTTCCTAACAAGATAAAAAATGAAATTTAGCGACGGAACCTCTTTTTGTCAATACTCCACAATATTGAATTCACACACACACACACACACACACACACACACACACACACACACACACACACACACAGAGAGAGAGAGAGAGAGAGAGCCTTGGGTGCCTGGGTCCCTTGGAAACTACCCTCAGAAAGTATCGAACACAATTCACAAAGGGGAGTAAGCGGACCAGGGGCGTAGCGTAATGGTAGTCAAATAGTCAATTGACTACCACTTCAAAAAGGAAGGCCTCACAAGTTGTTAAAAAGGAAAAACACAGATAGCAGAAAATAATTGAAATAAGAAAGGCTTGCATTCATCAGCCGTATGAATTCTCAGCTTAGAAGACTGAACAAAATAAAAAAAGTCACTTCACATTTTTGACTATAAAAGGCAACCCCTTAAGCCGCGTCTCTTCTACCGTACTAGTCTAGTATCATATCAAAAGAAAGGCGACTGCACCCTGTCTGAGCCCCAAACGCAGTTCAGCTTGGCTAGCCCAGTAGTAGTCACTTCGAAAATTTGACTACACAGGGTAACTCGTGGGCAGCTCCTCTTCTACTGTATTATACGCAAAAAATCATCACTCGAACCCAGACTGAGCCCCAAAGGCATCCCCGAGTAGTGTTAAAATTTCCATGCCTATAGGCAAAAATCAAAATGCCTACGGAAGACAAACGAGGTCAGACGACTGACTCTCTTTTCCCATTGGCCGAAGTTGAATGAAGTCGTGTGTGTTAGCTAGCTAAAGCTTGCATCATCCCGGTGCCAGGGTTGCCAGACTTGGCTCTTTTGGAGCCAAATAGCAGATATTTCTCTTTTTAAAAAGCTCTTGGGTCTCAAATAACTGATTTGCTCTTTGACTATTTTTTTGGCTCAAACAATCAGGTTAAAACTGACTAATTTTTCAAATAAAAAATACTTCTAGTTCTCTCCAAATAGTATCTCAAATGATCAGGCTTCTGTCATAATAGCCCGATGAACACGGAAAAAAAAATATCCCATTTGATACTCAGTTCCTATGATGTCGCTCTGGTGTATGTAGAAAGATTTATGATAACTATAATACCCACGTATATCCAATACACAAGCAGTTTGTAGAAAAATTCTTTTAAGTAAAATCCTGACTCCAGTAGGCCCATTCCGAACATGGTTTGGCTCATTTTTGGCGCGTTTGCATATGCGATTTGGCTTCAGCTCGCAAAAAAAGTCTGACAACCTTGCTCGGTGCGTCTAACATAGGTCTAGACTAGATCTTAGTCTAGAGTTAGACCCTAGATAATTTGAGACCGTGTGTTTTGGCAAGATGAACTCAGTGGACCTCCTAACAAACGTGAATGTTGTTTTGAAAGCAGCCAATGTTGCCTGCAAGCTCTCTTTTAGAATCCCATGAAGAAAAATAAAATAGACTAGACAAGCTCAACTATGAACCAGACACGAACATGAAATACGATTTTCCTAGCGATGGAAGTATAGCTGATCATTAAACTATTCTTCAACGACTTCGCCACAATATATATTTACCCACATAAAAGACGTGTCAGTTTTATCTACAATGAGTAAACATAAAGTGAATACAATTAATACAGTGCTGTTATGGTTGAGTTAGTTGTTTTTGTCTCTGTTGTGGTTGTTGTCACGATATTTTTCTGATGTTATCATGCGCTCTTGGTATTGATGGTGCAGCAAGTATTAGTCGTATAATACCTCGTTTGTCTTCCGCACTTTTACCCAACGAAAATGTAGGATGACCAAAAGGCAACAGTGCGATGATTTGCGTGGCAAATGTGCAGATTTGCCTACCTGGTTTCGACCCCCGCGCTACGTCCCTGAAGCGGACACAAACAGATGCTCACACAAAACATGATAAAGGTAAAGATGCTAAAAAAGACAAATGCGGAAAGAAAATGGAAGAAGAAAAAAAAGAGTGATGTCACAGGAATTGAACCCGCGACCTCTGCATCGGCATCCATTGTCTCGCCGTCGGTTAGGAATCAGGTAGACGTTTATACACAGCCACGCCGCTACGTAAGTGTAATATATGTAATACACAAATATAGTAATAACTATTTTCAGCTTTGAATGAAGGCTGATATTATGAGACAGTACTGACGGAAACTACTCCTCTACTAACAGATTATACGCTAGAAAATGGCAAGGTGATAGGGATGTCACAGGGTGAGCAGTCAACTGCATGTTAACACAGGTTAACGGAATACAGTAGACAGAGGTTATGGAAATGAATAGGAAAGAAAGCTAGAGATGATAGAGAACAGAGAAAGTTCATGGGTAGAGAGATCAGAAAACTGAAGAACTTGGCAAAAAAAGAGGACACTAGAAACTTCTGTCCACTTTCTCAGCCAAGGAAATAAAATGGACTGTAGTGGCGAATATGAAGGTCATCCGGGATACGTCAGTCGACAGTGCACCGGGACGACATTTGGGAGGTCTCAGGTTCCATCCCTGGACGTAGAGGTATTTTTTCGATCTCGTTTTCTTCTTTTTTCTAATAGTTTTTTTATGTACTATTTGCTGTAGTCATCTAATTTATTCTCACTATTTCTTCTTATGCATGCTATATTTTCCTGTTTTGTGGATTCTCCATTTACAAATGAAGGACATCCGCAAGATTAGCTGTACATCACCACAAAGCAGGCGGAAGACAGGGTGAGTGATTGTGATTTTAACGCTCGTAGCGCGAGGCGCCTCGTGTACAGCTTCCCGCTGGCTGCGTAACCATTGTTACGGATAATGACCGTTCCACGTGTTGTCTGGCCGATCAGCTGACACTGGGCTGTAAAATTAAACTGCGGCGCTCAGTACTCGGCAAGGAGATGCGTATATATTCTATTGATGCATTCAAGTGTAGCGAGCAGACAGTACAATAAATTATATCATAATATCACTTGATTAAAGGAATGCGAGATAATCTACTGTTGTAAGTACTCAAAGAGACTGAGCCTGATGAAAGTCCAAAGAAGCAGTTGCAAAATGTCCACAAATAGAAACCGCAGATAGAAGATAGACTTTCATGAACATGGCCGAATTCGTGGCAGTTTTCAAAATGTTAAATGCAGCCCATTCTAAAGGACTTATACCGCCACATAACAATTGCCCCTCAAAATGTTCATGACAGCATACTGCTTCTGAAAACATTAATTACACGTTTGAATGGCAACACAGAAATGACTGTATCCCGTCTAAAGCAGCAATGCTGAACAATCCAACAAGTCCTGGGAAAAGAAAATTTGAAATCTGGCAAATAGGAAAGTTGTCACGGTGACGACGCTTTGGGGCCGCTAGTCCGAATCTCCCAAAAGAGCGGTATCTGCAGGATGAGGAAGACTACGACCAGTGTCCGAGCCGGGAGGTCTGGCTGATGGCAAGGCCTGGCCCAAGATCTCCTCACATGTACCTCCACGAGGTGGCAACTGGAAACGATCAGCGCTCCTGGTTAGTGTTACCGGACGTGATCGGCAAAATGTGTAGAGGCTCTATGCCACAGATACAGGCCAATCGGCCCTCGGGACAACGCATCTAGGTCCCCGCAGATGGCCGAAGGGTCTTACTTGACCGATCTGCGGTCGGAATCGAGTCTGCTGTCTCGCCACCATGGGCNGGGGGGGGGGGGGGGGGGGGACATAGGGACAACGACACAGTTGAGGCATGTCTTTCAAGCGCTTAGGGCCAAACATGCCCGACGGCGTAACGACCGTGCCAGTCATTGATGGGCTCGTGCAGAGGAGGTACGAACCATCGCACTTTTTCCTATCTGATGGGTGAGCTCTACTCCAGATGGTCCGTCTGCCATGGACAGGAGGACCGCCGTCTCTCAAAGGGTATCTCGCAACAGTCCAACACAAGTCGAGTGCCCAGCGGTAGAGTGGCCAGGCCTCGGAGGCAGGGATGAGCTGAAGGGACACCAGCTTGGGCTGCCCTGGGGATACGGAATAGGGAAGGTGTTCATCCAAGTGAGCATTCGCCACCCCCGCTCTCTTGCAACAGCAAACCGGTCCGGGATCTTTATCTTTTTTCTTTACTCAATGGACCGATCGAGTCACAACTACCGCACGCAGGCCCCATACTATTGGTAACGTATACTTCTGGTGACAGCGTGGCACTCGTAGTACGTCATGGATTCCTTTATAGTTTCAGCTTTGTGGCTGTGCTCGCTCGTAGCCTTAGACCCTTCGGAGATCGGGGGCTGTCCGCAGAGCCACCGATTTTTGGGCGGGTGGCCCTCCATCCCACGTCCCCTCGAACGCAGACTACCCCCGTGGAGTGGCGGGTCGAGGTAGCCAGCTAGGACCTCATTGCACCCAGAGGCCCGAAAGTAGGCCCGGTCATTGGCCTGCCGGCACAGGTGATCCTAAGCGGGGATAAGCTACGACTCCACACCCCCATTTCAATCGGCCGGAGGATACCACCCGTCCAGCCCCAGGAGTTCATAAAAAACCTCTTTGCAACTCTCGGGTTCCCCCTCCTGTGTTCTTTGGAGGGGTGACTTGGCGAACTCGGTGGGCGTGGAATTGACCACACGAAATGCACAGACACCTGGCAAACAGGAATTTAATAAACTCAGGACGAGTCGGCCGTGACAAGAAAATGTCTTCACAAATGGAGACAGTGCTAACATATCTCGAGACGCTAGACAAGAATCTTTGGTCAGACATAACCCATGTTCTGAATTATCAAACAGCCAGTCTAACCACCTGGAAAACAAACAGTGCGACAGACGACAACCCGGCAAATGGTGACGACCCCACATCAGGCAAAGCGACACGGCTTAGGCTTAGTAAAGAGCACGTGCTCATATTATGAAAAGCATTAATGGCTGCGTCTGTTTGTTTCAATAAAGGCTGCGTTTATTTGTTTAATTTCCTGCATGGTGATTGATGATATACCGTAGTTTAAAGATGATACAAGTAATGAAAAATATTCTTTCCTTAGATCACATCACGATAATAATAGGCCTATCTCCTCTGACGGAGACCACTATTACAAAACCTCGATCTCAATGAATGTGTGCTCTCTCGTGATATGTATCCAACATGACGTCGTAAAGATCAAAAGCAATGTTTCCCTGTGCTGGATGTTTTGATGAAATCATTTTGTGACAACTGTGTCAGCTTGTGTGATGGAAGGGACCCTGTTACTGTTGGAATGTTTGTGATGGTCAAGAGGTTTATGACACAACAAATAGGTGTGAGACTGATATTGAACAAGATAACATTACATAAGAATACAATAATTACCATTTATAATATGATGACAATATCTGACAATAATTTTCGGTATGTTGATAATGTATCACACAATGAACCAAACACACACGTACCTGGTGGAGGCCAGTAATTGCATGCAATTGTAATCGCAACACTTGCACATAATGGTGATAAGTTTGCTGGATGTTCGCTTGACAGCCCGGATTGATTGTGATGACCAAGGAGTCGATAACATAGAAGATGAAAGAGAAGCTGGTATTGGTCAATAGAGATGGTTACAGAGTTAGAGATGGTAAATATCATTAGGTGTTTGATAATGGTATCAATTATTATGTTGATAATACATCACAAAGTGAATCATACACATACGAGATCGGTACAGACAAACATGACACTGAACCTCAAACTGGAGCATACCTTTGCAGATAGTCATTTATTTTTCTTTTTCTTTTAAAAGTATTTCCCTCCAACATCTATACACGTTTTCAGCCTCTGAATCCAATTTTTCATTGCCTTTTTGTAATCTGTTTTGGTTATATGCTGAAGACACAGAAAAATTGCACTACCCAAGGCTGACTTCGATGCAAACTGGCGGCCTGCAAGGTGTCTTTTCAGGGTTAGGAAAAGGAAAAAAAATCGAAGGGGCAAGATCTGGGGAGTAGGGAAGATGAGGCAAAATTGGGATTTTATGGGCTTTTAGGAAACCTGTGTTTTGGCTGCTTTATAGGCTGGGGTGTTGTCGTGAAGGATTTTTATGCTTCTCATATCGGACTTTGGTCGCTGCGTCTTGTAGTATTCAGTCACTTTTGGCAAAACGTTTTGGGTGTAAAAATCACTTTTAACGGTGGTGTTGTCACAAGAAATCTGGTATACATAATCTTCTTCGTCGACCGCCATTTTTTTTTTTTTTGCCATGTTCTGTTGTTTGCAGTGAGGCTCATAAAAATATACATACGTTTCGTCTCCAGTGATTATTTCATTCAGCCGACGAGGATCACAATTATAGTAGGCTACATGAGGAGTAGTTCTTTGGCATATTGTACTCTGGTACTTTTGTTTTCTTCAGTCAATAATATGGGGGACCCATCTTGCAGAAATTTTCCTGAGGTTTAAATCTCTTTTCAGTATGATTTTTACAGTTGACGAACTAATCTCCGTTCCAAGAGCTATCTGAAAAGCCGTCATTCGATTGTCTATGTCGATTAGTTCTTTGATGCGAGTCTTTGTTTGGGGAGTGGTAACTGCGAAATTTGAGGCCTTATCCTTGCCATCGGGAATTTCCAATTTTCCGGACTGTAAATGCTTAGTCCAACGAAACACTGTGGCTCTAGAGGCCAGAGAGGCTAAAGAACTGCCTTGTAAAGTTTTCACAAATTAATCTGAGTGGTAGACTGTCCAAGTTCTACAGAGACCTTCACGAATGAACGAATATCACGAGGACTAACGTCTAGTTTTGGTTGCATCGTATTTTAGCAGTGTCCTGTAGATGTTTATTTCAAATACAGATTGAGGAGTAACCGTTCGAATAAGGCTGTTAATATTTTGCAGATAACGAAAGGTAATGTTGAATTTTGATATACACAACTTCCGTTAAAAAAATGTGCGTTCAGTTTGTGCTCAGTGGTGCCAGTCTAATGTTTGTCTATCCCTGCCTCGTATATTTTCTGGCAACAGCCAGTCATTGGAAATGTTTGTATTTGCTCTTGATATTTGTCATGAAGCACTGTCATGTACATGGTAATGATGTGCTTTTTGTCTTGATTTCTGAACATTTGGGGGCTTCGGGCAAAAATAACCTGATTTCCGCTAATTGACACAAAATAAATATTTATGACATTTGTGGTCAGTCTGAGAATAACGTTGGCCAGTTCGATGTATGCGTAAATGACAGCAACGAAGATGTTGTAAGTATTCCAGGATACACAATAATACATATTATCATGGTGTTACAAGTTTTGTTAGAAGTGCTAAGTCACTCGGAGCAAAAAAAAAAAGAAAGAAAGAACTTTCAAAGGTACACTTATCACCAGACAATTTCAACAAAAAATGTGAGATGGTATAAGAAATTGAAATGTTGCTCATATCTCTGGGGTTCATCAACGTTGAATATATCCCGGTTCCATTATAAGCCCTTGTAACATGGTCAGAGAAAAATGCGATTTCTCTGTAATACATCGCAATGTTTGGATGAAGACTGACTTGAGGAAAGACCTATGAGCTGGCAAATCCAATTATCACTCACTTTGGAGATCGTTTTGCAAACCGTTTGGTGTGGGGCACGCTTGAATGACGTGGCTGAGTGAGTAAGAACAGCTGGGAACACAATAACTACCCCACTACTGTTGTTCTCAGCTGTCCTAGGTGAAAAAATACCAGAACATTATTATTATTATTACTAGTGTTATAAATTATTAGTGTACATATATTTTATATTTTATATATTTATATATTGCTTTTTTTTCTTTAATAAAAGAGAATAGATTGTCTGGTCTTTCATGTCTCTAGTCCTGATCTTTTCTCTTATGAATCCCTGAATTTTTCCTTTCCCATCCCACCCTCTCCTCCTATCTCCCATGTAACCCTGATCCCATATAACAAACCTGGCTAATTTAACGCGACTTAAGACATGTATTTGACGCCTCGATCTCACAAACATCAGGCATACTCGCTTCAGATTTTCCGGTCAATAAAACATACACATGATAAATCTGTCAACTAACCTGGACAGAGATTTTGACACATTCGTAGACATTTATTGACTAAAATGTAGAAGTGAAGAAACTGATACTAGACTGTTTTATTGGTTTGGTGCGTCAAAAGATACCTAACGCACCGCGATAACAGGACGTAAAGGTGATTATGACATGAATGCAAGTCTAGGCAATCATAACTATCAATATGTTTCCCAACCCATATAGTCTTGTATCTTTAGCGTAAGAATATAGAAAATCCGACATAAAAGTGCATTAACTATTGACTGCTAGTGAAAAACAATCTTCTGTCAGTCATGTAGCAAATTGATCAGCAATACCGTGCAGATTGAAAAAAATAAGCCTTAGCAGACAGTTGCTTTTAGTGACGGTCATAGCAATACTTTCTATTAAGTTCTTGCATTTCTTGTCAGTAGCTAGCTAGCACGTCTACCAGGCGTTTATTTCTTCGAAATGGTGCCGCTAGTTCTTATCTTTTGACACATAAGACGATAGAGAACAACAGTGGTGGAGTGAGTAGTCATTGTGTTTCCAGCTGCTCTTACTCACTCAGAGAAGTCATTCAGTGTGCCCCACACCAAACGGCTTGCAAAACGATTCCCAAAGTGCCTGATAATTGGATTTGCCGGTGTAGCAAACACACTCCTAGGTCTTTCCTCAAATTAGTCTTCATCCAGATATTGAGACGGTTTACAGAGACAGCATTCCTCTTTGACTATTATTACAAAGGCTTAAAATGATACGATATCAGATGTTACTATCACCGGAATCACATACTCCATAAAGAAATCGCCCAATTATGTTCTGTCTCCCAAAGCCCACTACCGAATTCAAGCCTTCAGTGCATCCATAAAGCTGATAGTTGCTGACCGAGATCCGATTAGAAGACAACAATCGTCTTACGCCCACGAGAAGATACATCTACAAACTGTTTTAAGGAAATCTCCGTCCGAAACATTTCTTGGATAGATTATGCCAGTCATATCTCGAAATTTTACCAACGCTTCTCCCGGAATCAGGACTCTGTGATAAACGAAGAGAAACTACAGGAGGACCTCTTTCAGTGATGAAGGAGCTGGCAGCTTTCTTGGCACTACTTTCGATTTTCTCAGATGATCTCTTTGTATTTAATCCTCACAAAGGATTTCATTGCGTCAAACCACTGGGTCTAGATGCCACAACACACATGACTTTGTCAAGATTAATAACAAAACGGTTATTTTGGTAACAAGAAAGTCCAGCAAAATCCAACATTAAGCCCCAGATTTCTTAAATGGTTGGTAAAAGAGGTGACACCCTACTATGAGAAAGTTTTCACCCTGCTAAGGAAGTCTCTAAATGGACAGATGAAAATGATATACTAGAGTAACTTCATTAATACAACCCGCTAAAGCTGTAGTTGAGGTGCTGCTTGAGATTTTTGTCATTTGAAACGTGAAAATAGACCTTGTGCGGTGTTGTTATCTCTTATTTTGTCCAGAATGTCCAGCTGATTATCTTAAATGGGCGATGTAGGCAAGACAAGAACAAGGGGAATCTTACAAATACATAAAGAGCTTGTGTAGAATAGACCGTTGCTGAAAATGAAAGCGTGAAGCACGCAAACAAAGGAGACAGTGTTATGGAAGAGTTATAAGATGATAAGTTTGTCCGATAGCTCTGTGTATGTGTGTGTCTGATTGGCTGTGTGTGTGTGTGTGTGTGTGTGTGTGTGTGTGTGTGTGTGTGTGTGTCTGTCTGTCTGTCTGTCCGTCTGTCAAGGCTGATCTGGCGCAAACCAGGTCATTAATGAAAACATAACACATAGAGAAAAACTTAAAACCATTATGAAGACGAGTATCGGCAAAACTGATTGTTCTGACCTACAAAGCATTATAATCCATTAAATCTTCTGGATATGTATATACTAATGACTAGTTACATTAAGCTTCTCTCCCATTTCTTTCAAAGAGGACTAAATCTCCAAACATGAAGCACTGGTACTTTTATAGTGCCTGTATACAAATTGAAGGGCAATGTCAAAAGTAAGAAAATTCCATTTCTAAACAGCCGTTCTCTCTAGACGGGAGTCGTAGGCTTGAGCTACGTTGATGAAAACACAATAGTTTTATTTCAAATAATTATATCTATTCAAACGGTGGTTGTTAACACAAAGGCAGGATCTGTCGAGGACTAGACAGCCCGAGCTAGTGTTTGCTTGATTTTCATTCAAATCTCCTGTTTTGTTGAGGTATTTGGACAATTAATTTAGTTAGAACAGATGCAAATAATTTGCATTTGCAGCCTCTAGAAGTGATGAGCCTTTTGCTTCTGGATTTTTAGCATCGCCCTTAATTTTGTATAGCGGCACTATAGTCCTAATGCTCCATGTTTGGTGAAACAATCCGTCATAAAAATATGGGTTAGAAATTTAATGTAAACTAGTCATCAGAATATTAATAGAAAGTTTAATGGATTCGTGTTTTACAGACCAGAATTATCGGTTTTACCTATATTCAGCTTCTAAATGTCTTCTAGTATATCTTCATCTGTTGTATTTTGCATCCAAACCACGAAGAGAAAGTTGGTAGACGTTTTACCGTTCAACTCTCCTAAAAATGAAAATAAATGATATTATGAGGAAGAGGAGGGTATTTAAAACAGTACTATGAAATCTGACTGTTTATTTAGATCTACACGTCACTCGGCCCATTCTCTCATTCCATCTTGTTCTTCTCAGAAGTAGGATCCCTCCTCCTAACCTCATCC
>JAWQUT010000008.1:2573418-2617543 GCA_033807755.1 Ellobium chinense | reverse complement strand
ACACACACACACACACACACACACACACACACACACACACACACACACACACATGAAAGAGCGAAAGAGAAGAGAAAAAAAATAAGGAAAGAGAGAGGGCGAGAGAGAAAGAAAGAAAGAAAGAGAGAGAGAAAGGTCATTATTAGTAGCCCTGTCATCACGTCCCCCGGGCTATTTCGAATGCACGTTATCTTGAGAAAGTCTTAAAGAGGGAAAAACCGCTCGACAGATTTCATTATAATTTAGAGTTCCAGTGGTCCATCTTCTTCTAGGAATATCCACGTGATGACGTGATTTCACCCCCAACACTTTCAAGGCCCGGCAGTTTAGCACTGGGCTGATGCCACCTTGTAGGTTTCGATGTCATACTGGGTACTATCATTTGGATACGGATATCGATACCGGGTACCCATATTTGAAAACTAGCGCACTAACGGTGGGATCTCTTAGCATCATAAGAATTACATTAACCCTACACGTTGCATAGCTACTATGAATGCATTCAGCACCGATGCGCTAACGTCATTCTAACGCTGGTAAGAGATCTCATCGAAAACGCGCAAGCTCTCTAAATGTCCGATTGTAAGAATCATAATCGTAGCCAGATGTGAAATTTGTCTACTTAGGCCTCAAGAGAAGTGACCAAATGATTATTTTTCACTCTAGAACAACCCGTGTGCCACTCAACAGAACCCAACTACAGATAGCACCGGGATTCCCATTCTGCCCCCAAAATATGTAACTGTTAGTGTTCCACATTATCTCTTTCGCTGCCCAACAGTGAAAGATTTACGGACTCACTATCTCCCAGAGCAGCCTGACATTTGGAACACACTGTATGAAAACAGAACACAACTCCAAAACACGAGTATCTATTATATCGTGGCATCAGGTCAAAGGGTCCAAGCTCAAGTAGCCGCCGGATTGGAAAAGTAAAGTCTATCAAGGCAGGGAATGATACAAAAGCCAAATAAATTCTTATAATTTTACGATTTAATAGAATATGCCGATTATGATCATTTAGTCCAGAATTGCAACATAATTTTAGCCTACATTCCCACTATTCCTTGTTGTTTTTGTTTTTTTAAAATGGGACAACAGCTAAAAAAATATGCCAGGCAACAGTTTTTTTTTTCACTGAGTCGTAGCAAATCCTATAACGCTGATGAGGTTATGATCGTTCTATTCCTACGACGAACAAGGAGTGTTATATGTTATATCAGCTGACACTATTACCCAGCCTTACATTCCCAACGCCACACTACAGGTATCTTATCTGCCAGGGAGGAGATGTTTATGTTTTGCAGGAGAATGAACTAAATGAATCAGGTCAACAGAAATGTCTGTATGAGAAAACAGAGAACAGAAACATGAAAGTGCCTCAGAAACGGGGAGAAGGAGGGGGAGGGGAGATAAGATAAAAATAAACGACAAAATTGTAAGGCCTATGAAGCTACGGGAAAGAATGTTAAACTACACGATACTTTACAAAAGTACTCACCTATACCAACAGCTCACAAGGTACTCGGTGTCGAGTTCTCGCCATCGACCTGGTCCTGCCCAGCACCACCGCGCAATATTATTATTGTCCCAATGTACAGAAAGAAAGTTGGGAGAAGCTGAGTAGGACGGAGTGAGGAAAAGAGCGATTGGGTTAGAGAGCTCACGAAAAAGCACTTTGGCTTAATACACAATCACAAGGAAAAAAAACAACTAAAAAAAAAAGAAACCGGCAAAAGGCGCACGAGGGCGAAGACAACTGGATGTGATGGAGAGGTGGAAAGTGGGAGGAAGTCAGAGCTTCAGACAGTCATCAAGTACCTCCTGTATGGTAATCAATGTCGGTGTTGCTTTTTTTTTTTCTTAATTGTTTTTGTATTATTATGTTGCTGTTGCCAACATAGCTGTTGTTGGTGTTCGTGCCCCCACCACCCCCGCCCCCATTTTTTCTGATATTTTGTTGTCGTGCTGCTATTAAGGGTTGCGGGAGCTAATTTTGTAAAAGCCTCTTTGAGCCATGTAATAAAATTTTCTCCTCGACGACGACAGAAATGTTCCGAAATGGCCAAGACTAGTTCCTAGGTCTGTAGACATCTCTGTGTTCTAATTACACGCTGTTTACAGTAGAGGTTCTTCGTTAGATTTTTCGCAATTTCTGTTTAAATGAAAAGGGTCTAAAAATCTTGACTTTGTTCTGCACACTATAGGCCCACACAAATAAATCCGCTTTGGCCTTTGGAAAAAGCTACCTGCAACTTTTTTTGTTTTTTTGTTTCAGGTTAAACGATTGTTTTAACTTAGTTTGCACTATCCTGCTATTATTCATTGTGATCGATTTCGATTTTCGATCATTTAGGCTCCTGTCAACTAAATGAAGTTCACATAAATGTTTTTTTTGGCGTTGTTACCGTGTTTGTATTTGCAACTGTTTCTTGGCTGCTGCGTTTTACCTTTCCGAATCAGCCAACCAGGACAATCAGTCCCATATTGGCAATGGCATAAGAGTGAAGCTTGAAAACGTGAATGAATGAGCAATGTGTAGAATTACTGATAACAAGAGCTGTGATTGGAAAACGGAGCTGTGAAGTAAACATAAATGGGCATTTGCTGGCGCGGTTTAGCAACGCGTAGAAACTTATTTTGGCGCAGTTTAGCTACGCGTAGAAATTTATTTTGGCTTTTCGGAAAGATCATTTTTGTGATTGCTCGTTGTGGCTTGTCCTTGCTGCTTCTTCTGTAACCGTTATTCCTCTTATTCCCCTTATGTTTTATCTTGTCGTCTCCACCACTACGCATAATGCTAAAACCACAACAAAAATGGGCAGCGAGAACAACAGCCATCGGTCTTTTGGGCCCTGTGCTCATGACATCATGATTCATACTCCAGGACATTTTCCAAGACATCCGGGAACAAGGTCTTGCCATTATCCCAGCCATTTGTAGAGTTTGCACTGCGCTTATGGAGTTTTCCTAACGTAATAAGTGTCTCTGACCCGGTCGTCGGTCTCAATAATCACCAATTACGTGTGAAAATGAAGGACAAGGCAGACGCCTCGGCTTAGGTCAAGGATTCCCAACCGCTCGCACGACGGGGCAAACTATGACCCTTTTAATGTTGTAAACGCGGCCCGCAGATCGCTTTATTAGAAAGCTTTAGGTCTATATTATTCCTAAGTGTCATACAGTTATGATGAAACATGGTTTCGCGTTTTAGATAGGCCGGATTATGGCACTCATAAAATAACTAAACTCCGATCCTGACACCTCCTCCCCCCCCCTCCTCCCCTTTCTGAAAAGCTTGGGCACCCTTGATATCATCTTGCTCATAGTGGTGTTTAGGCGAGTCTCTTCATGCTGGCAATAAGTTTTAGCGATGTCTTTTTTTTTTGCAACAATACATGGGGACGAAGGAGTATTGTCTGTGGACTTGCTTGGGCAGAAGAAGGAACGAACTCGCCGAAACAAAAAGCAACAGGCTGAGATAAGATTCGCGATATTGGGGATGAGTATCATTCTTTATTAGCATGTAGAAACTTTGATGATGAAAGGAAAAGATACTTACCATATTATTATCGAAGGTACCCAAGTATACATAAATATATTGACTTAATTAATAGTACAAATTTAGATCTACTTAAGAAACTCTCCTGCTTTGTAAAACTAATATTGATAAGACTGCCCTCATAAGCCTAAGATGCATGTGTGCATGCGCGTGTATGTGAGTGTGTGTTTGTGGGTATGTGAGTGTGTGTGTGTGTGTGTGTGTGTGTGTGTGTGTGTGTGTGTGAAAGAGACAGAGAAAGAGAGAGCGTGCGTGTGCCAATGCTATAATGTAGACGGGATTGTTTTCATTGTCTATAGGCCATCTATTCTTCAGTTTCATGTTTGCTCATTTGTACTTACAGTACCTGAGCTAAATAAACTTATTGTTATTGTTATTGTTGATATTTTGTGGAGATTAACAAAGTAGATTACATCACTCAAAAGTCTGTAGAAAGATTGTTGTGGAGAGACCCATCGTGAGATCATTTTGCTCCGGTCTTGTTATAATCGTAGCTTTAAAGCCAGATAACTTAGTTATGTCTAAAAACTGGTGCTTCCAGGAAAAAATGGCTTTAAACATATTTTGCTGAAATTACCGTAGCGAGTTATTACAAATTGTTGTGTGTTGGCACGTACTCAGTTAAAAACGCCTTGGTGTGGGTAATCTTCCTCGAAAATTTAAGTTTTGATGAGGTAATTGTCTAGACATGCTAGACATGAATGGAGCGACGTAGTTTAGTTGACGTGGAATGTGGAAAAACCTTGACATTTTCTCATTCCTTCTTACCCTTCTTTATCATCTCACCCTAAAAATAGCTTGCTGTGATGAGAAACGTCATTGTCTTCCGAGTTTACTGGGAAAACATCTTTCATAAGTCAATCACAGCCAACAATGGAGCCCTCTCGGCTATGATGCAGATGTATGCATAGCGCTATGGGCAGAATAGTATTCTTTCCGGCAGTGCAGAAGGCTGCCCTGATTGCGCCAAAGACTGCGCTAAAACTCTATAAAACTCTCCATAACTCTCTATTTCTTTGTGGATCGTAAATCTATACTTTATCCCCAACCCAAACCGTTCCCCCTCCCAACCTTTACAGAACATTATTTTTTTTTTTAATGGGCCGTTCCGCTGAGGTTTTAAAGTCCTTACAAACGTTGTCGATTAGCATGCATTTGGAGAAGAATAAGGTGTAGAGAAAAACAAACAAATCTGCAATTGTTGGTGTCAATGCGAATGGCGTCACTACATTGTGCTGTTACAGAAGCCTGAATTCATTTCCGGCTCTAACTAATTAAGAAGGGTCTACGGAAATTGACAATAACAAATTATTTTTTTTTTAAGTAAGCGAATATCTGTGCTTCTCAGACAAGTGAGTTGTGAGTCAGCATTCAGGTACAACGTGCGAAGTCAAGCCTAATGAGAAATCTTAAAATTATACACATCTTTCCTCTCTACACTCTTTGTTAATTACCTCGATGAGTGACCCACCTCTGGATGTCGCTCAGCTCCTGCCAATGTTCAAAGACAGTGGGCAAGAGGAATCAGAGAACACATAAGCAGTTTATCCTCGCGGGAGGAAGGGGGAAGGGGGAGGAAGGGGGTGGAGATGGGGATGAGGAGGAAGAGGGCACGCGCACTGCTCACTGTCTACGTGCTGAAAATAACGTCCTTTTACCGCTATCTTGAAGTCACAAAATCTACGCAGCCTGAAGTAAATTCCTGTAAAATCAGCAATCCTGAAAAATCTTAATCTGATGATTTTTGGACACAGTCAAAACTAGGGAGGAGATTATCCACAATTTCACGGATGAAATAAAAAAGTTGCGATTAAGAGTAAGGTGTAATTAGACGACATTCTTACTTTAAACAAAAAAAAAATCATTCAGCTTTTATATACAGCTGTAGTAACAAACTATGGTAGTGTCCGATCTAGATCTATACGGATGTGCTGTTCGTGACAACTGCAAGTAAAAGAAATTAACTGTTCTGGTAAATCCCACCGTCATATCCTATCTTCTATACTAATAAAGGGGAAGCTTCACAACCTTGCCACCCGCCTTCTCTCTACTCCTCCATTCCTACTGGTTGTGTGACCTTCAGATGTCATATAATGCTTAGCAACGATCATTTCTAGAACAGCGTCAAATCAAATCTACACAAAAACTGAAGAAATTCCAGAATGTTTATATCAATCAATAAGTTTGGGGTTTCTTCGGTTACTGAGGTCAACGTCTTAATGGCGCCCAGGACGTTCATCTCGTCATGCTCATTCCACATTCGCCTAAATCTGATTTTTTTATTTTTTTTTTGTTGATGTGTTGAATTATTTTTGCTACTCCGATCTTCCATTCATTGTTTTAACTATTAACAAAAATGTAAAGTTTTGTTTTGATGTTGTATTCCCAATTTTCAAAGCGTTCCTACATCTACCTCATAATATTGCGTATGTCAATGAGTTCAGAGTGCTAGATTTTTCAAAACCTCAAAAAGACAAATGAGGAATGAGCATGACGATTTGCTAAATAGCTTATTGCTATGTCACTGTCACAAGTAGGCTGTTAGTAATATTGTTATCCTCGGTTGCTCGCCCAATCTGGCAATCCCATACGTAGACTGAGAAATTAATCTAGTAAGCTCATAAACCTGTATTTTCTCCGTTTTCTGCAACTGACTCATCATTGTCAGGTCAATATGCCCTTTTGATCGACTCTCTCTATAGCCAAGCATCTGTGTGTGACAGGCGAGAAACATTTCGCAGTTAAGCACTTCTCTCAATAATTGCTATGAGGAAGTAGGCACAGAGACACGACTAACAGTCTCAAGTAAAACAAGGTCTGCTTACCCCCCCCCCCCCNTTCCCCCACCTTTCATGCGTTATATAGATCTATATAATTATTTGTGTTTTAAGAAAGGCACCATTATGATGCTCTCCTTCCTGTTTCAAGTCTTCTCAGGGAACAGCTCTTACCCAGCGAAACTCGAAAAGGAGAAAAACGAAAGCCTGTCTTTTGCTGAAATCAAGTTTGTTGTATGTGTTGGGTTCTAGTGCGATAAACGTGAGCAAGATAACTTAAGAGCTGAGTGCCGCACTGCCCTCCTGCCCTGTTGTAGGTCACAAATAACATTATTATGGTTATGACTAGGCACTGCCGGGGACTGGCGTATAGCCCCCCACGAATTTTAGTACTTTCCCTTCGGCGTTTATACCTTTTATACCTATGGCATATTTGCTCATTACAAGTATAGATTCCAAATATTTCAAAACATCACGTCATGTATTTTAAAGCCATAGTGTCGATTCTAAGCCTGTAGACATTGATTCATTTTATCTGTCCTTTACAAAATCTGGATGTGGAGGCCTGGAACTATCACTCTCTGAGACCCCTGTCTTTGGCACCCACGGATGATTCCCTTTTCTCTAATAAATTGGTTTAGCCTCATTGGCTCCAAGAAGAGTATGCGGGCAAAGTCCAGCTGTAATGGATTGTACTACCAGGGAAATAGTAGAACATAGGCAGCTGTGTTTTGTCAACGGCACTGTGTGTGATGCCTCTCTTCCTTCTGGACTGACTTATGTATATAGTGTCAATAATTCACGTTGTGTATGATGTGTGTTCGTGTAGAGTGCACTTGTGATGTGCATATAGGATGTTCATGTTTAGCGGTGTGTTTTCGTCTTCATCTTGCATCCAATGAATTCATTTTGCCTGTGTTGATATCTATAGCGTGTGTCCAGTGCCACGTTCATAAGTTGACAAAATAATGCATTTCCAGTACTAAGAGTACCGTTTATCGGGGATTAATTAGAGAAAGTGTCGCTGGAATCAAATGATGTTGCGAGGAGAGAGTTCGGGTATACGACTGTGCAAATATATTTTAGACATTTCCAATATCAAGGCTATGTTTGTTTGGTCCTGCAATTTGACAATATGGAAAATCACACCCCTTCCCTAACAAAGGAAGTATCAGTCTCTAGGGAAACCAAGATGGCTGTGACTAATGGGGAAGAGACAAGAAACAATGCACTGACTTGCGGGTGGTGTTTGCTATACTAACATCTTTGCATCATTCTTTAGCATACAGATCACCGTTGATTCTTGCCACATCCTACTCAAACACAAGGCCGTTGATAAGATGTTCCACTAACAAATTTCTAACAGAAGATGGTTGCCGCCATGTTGCCGAGCGTTTTCTTTCGAATTTTGTACAAACTGCGGCAATTTCTAACAAACCTCTAGTAATTGTGTACCTTTCCTTACTGTGACTGGCGCCTGTACCCTTTGCTAAAGACTGCTCACATAATACATGGGAGGGTATGGCTTCCCGTTTTGTCAAACAGCAGGGACCAAACAAACGTAGCACAGGCAAATACATCTCCTTATCGCACCGACCTCACAAAATAATGTGACTCAAAAAGGATGCTGGAAGGTTTCTATCTTACTTGTCTCATGAACACACTTTGCACATGTTTACGAGTAGGGCCTACACTTTATTTAGAAAAGACCAATGTGTGTCTGTAAGTTAAGGTTGTTTTCCTACGCAGTGGTGTAAACAAGTTTCAGCTGACACAAATGGTCTAGGGATGAAATGTGTTTTAGCGCTTAAGAAATAGCACAATAGTATTTTCAGTACTCTCTATACTTCCGAGCACAGTTTGCAGATAAATAAAAATGTGTATCTGTTTGTCCGTCGTTCTCATGCAAAAGGAGCATGTCTTAACTCAATATTTTTATTTATTGTCGTGAATACCCATGATCTTTGTATCCCCATAATTACTATCGATACTTGTTACGTCACAATTGTTCGATGCTGGAAGATTCCTCGGCTAATATCAATCTAAATCTCTGCTGGGCACTCAACAATGAGCTCCTCTTTGGCCGGTTTTGTCATTGTTAGATCTAGCGTGTACATCAGCATAAATAATGTTTTTTTCATGATTTCAGGTGTCATGATATGGGAATCGATGCTTGGTACATTTTACATCGTAAATAAATAAACTAATAACTTTATAGGCGAATTCAATCGAAACGAAAGAGTCACCAATATCGATTAACTCTGCTTCTGGCATGAATACTCGTCCTGTGGGCCAGTATCGAAAGTAATCAGAATTGATTTCAGCTAGGACACAGCCACTGTTTACTCGTCTTCGGGTTGTGGGAGTTGTCGCCCATGTTGAGTGCACAGATGGCATGACTGCAGTAATATATAAATTACTAATTAATATTACTTATCAGCATGAATCAAAAAGTGACAGCATTTCACAAAAACAGATCTAGAAATAGATAATATCCTTTACTTCTTTTCTCGAAAAGCTGTTGTTTTTTTTTAAATTTTGCTTGGAAATAAAGACTTTTTTTTTTTGGAGGATTTTTCTTTAATTTTGCATGTGAGGTGACACTGAATAGTCTTAATAACATTAAAAAATTGGGTTCTGTACGATATGGGTGAGTAGGTCATGAAGTCACCACAGAATGAATATCTAACATCCAGTCTCTCTTACTGAAAGTATAGAGGTTTTACAGCACAGCATCAAAGGATCACGAGTGTTGTGAGTAATTTTCGCCACATCGCTTTACTGTAAAACTGTTAAATCTATACAGGTACGCCTTAATATACTGTAAATTACAGAGACAATGAGGAGAAATAAATAAAAGCTTGAAACTGCAAGGATCGCCATAAAAAAAAAATGCGAGTAAGATTAACTGTTAAAGTGCGGCATACAAAATTTCGTAAAACTCGGTCCATAAAAAATGAAGTTATTCCCCCCAAGATTGCTTAGGTTTTTTTTTTTTTTTCCTGTGAAACGAACTATACTGACCTGTGCGGCTATAAATATGCAGAACGATTAATGAAAATAGACAGATTTCGAGGAGGTTTCTGTCTCACAAGCTTATTAAGGCAGATTTGTGTATCTCTATGAAGTCTTCTAATAGGGATTAACGTGATACGTCCGTATCTGAAGATGCCAAGTTTTGCTCCATGTGATGGAATAACAGCTGACAGTCTGCGTCGAGTATTGACATGTCTGCCATTGGCCATAATAAATCTCATTGTTTATAATGGGGCTGTCAAGGTTGCATGTACTAAATAGTGAAATAATCTTTGTCTTGACAAAAGGTTTTCTCTGCAGCTACATAGAGACATTCTGCATGGATGAAAGTTTTTGGTGGTGTTTTTTTCAACAGTCATTGTACTGAAATCAAATTCAGTTTTAAAATATAGCATGACCGTTGAACTTTTGATATAATCTCAGCTGAGCAAATAGGGCTTAAAAAAAACAACCCTCTGTTCTTGGCGATGGCAACAGGCCGCACGTAAGACGAATACATCAACCCCATGAGAGAAGATCTACAGATTTTGATTTTGCGTGTGAATGTGTGTGTGTGTGTGTGTGTGTGTGTGTGTGTGTGTGTGTGTGTGTGTGTATGTGTGTGTGAGAGTGTGAGTGTGTGTGTGTGTGTTTGTGTGTATGTGTACGCGCGTGTGTGTGTGTGTATATGTATGTGTGTGGGTGTGGGTGTGTGTGTGTGTGTGTGTGGTGTGTGTGTGTGTGTGTGTGTGTGTGTCTAAATGAGTGTGTGTGTGTGCCTGTGTATGTGTGTGTGTGTGTATGTGTACGCGTGTGTGTGTGTGTGTGTGTGTGTGTGTGTGTGTGTGTGTGTGTGTGTGTGTGTGTGCGCGTGCGCGCACCAGGATTGAATGTACCTCAGATTGTATGTGAAAAAATTAAATCTTAATTTATCCCGCTATGACTGTACCGACAGAGGGTAGAGGGTACAGTCTTACTCTTACTGCTGTCTGCAGGTTTTGCGGAATCATGGGACTGCAGCATCAGCGGCCGTATGCATAGAAATCCATACGATTGTTAACGCATCGCGGTAACCACGGGAACCTCTCAAACATCAGTAGTGTTCACTGTAGTTAACGCAGTACGTTTAATAACATCTGGAATATGCATATGGCCATCGAACCTGTTACCCGGAGTAAAAGGATAATATCTCAAATCCAACCAATGCCATCTTCAAATCAGAAGGGCAAAATCTAGACCCACGTCATTCCAAATGCTTTCAGTTACCAGCTTCCAGGTATGAGCATTGAAGAGGCTTATGACTATGACGTCTGAGGGTATGGGGGAGGGAAAGAAGGGAAGCTTAGGTATAAGCTGATTGGAGAACAACGATTTGATATAAATTTGTATTTTCTTCGCATTTCACGATAATAACTTTGAAATCAAGAGAAATAGCGACTCGCTACTGAATTATAGAAAACTAAGTATCTGTCTTCAAAACGTTATTAGTTTAATTTTACGTGTACTTTCTGCCTTTCACGACCGTGATCATGAGATAACAGAGAACGTCTGAGAGCCAAGTAAAACCACTAAGAGCAAAAGTATTTAAACCCTTACTAACCCATAGATAAATAAGTTTCAACAACAAGGCTCAACGAATCAGTTGCAAAGCTTAAGTGCAAATAGATGCGTCAAAGTTTTGACGATGAGGACACAAACAACAGAAAAGTCATTGTGCTCCTAAGATGACATAAACAATTGTTCACACGTCAGAGAAAATTAGTGGGAAACGATTTTAGGGCATAGCGCACACAAAAAAAATGGCTTAAACCTTTGCTACCGCAGCATTTTGCTTTTAGGGGATATTGACGCATTCTAATTTTACTTATTATGTCAATGGTCTCGTAAATAACATAATTGGCCTACCCTTATTTTGAAATGACCAAATCAGACTGACGGCATATTCAGAGCACACAGAGGAAATTAGACATATTTTTAGAATCATTTCAAGGCCTAATGGCACTGCCTGCTAAATGAATATCATTAATGCGTGGGAGCCACTGATTCAGGAAAGGAGGAGCTTTATTATAATCCTGTAATTCATGGCCTTTTGAAATAATCAACCACCTTAGCCTCAATTTCTGAGCTGTGGTGCGCCCAATCTCTGTTTACTGAGAATCTGGCACAGCTCATTAAGAAAATTCCAGGTTTACAGGATCCGACCTCATCTAGCTCTACGCTCATTTTCTTTATATTCCTCCTTTTGTTTTCTTTCTGGCCCTGTTTTCTTCTGACATTGGGGCCAGCAAAATAGTATGCGATGCTGGAAATGACATGTATGGCAGACGCTATAATTTGGTTGGGAATGTCTCGAGAATGTCCGTCTACAGCTAATGAGATCGAGCAAAATCTGTGCTTAAACATGAACGTTTGAAGAGATTTCGACCGTCATATCTCAGCCACTTGAGCGCAATTTGGGCTGAGGTTTGTCTGAGGGCTCCTTTCGCCCTTGGGGTTCTCTCTCTCTTTTTCTTCCTCTTTATATTTCAATGTGTTTTTGCGTCCATTTTCACAAACCACGTGAACCATTAATAATTAAAGCACTGAAAATGTCCTGTCAGCTGGCAGCTACAGCTTACTGCTGTGATCATCTCAAACCTGCCGGACATCATCTTTGCGTGTCGATATACTCTTCGGAGAGCATTTAGACTAGTGTGAAAATTAGAGAACATAAAATAGATATCACCACATTTCCATGGTCACGTGCCCAAGGTATTACTTTTTTACTTATACCATAACTAAGGCATTATTTTCCACTTAAGCATGCAACCTTCTGTGTCAAATTCAAAGCAGAACAGTGGCACAGTTGCACACCAAGTAAAGACTAAACAAAAAGAAACTCTCCCAAAGTAGGCTTGGGTCGAGGTAAAGAACAGGGTAAAGGGGTAGGAAAGAGATTAGGAAAAAAGAGAAAGTTTCTAGACATTGTTCGAGGACTTATTCAAATGTGTTTCGCCTTCCTTAACCCTGCCCGAGGCTCAAATCTAGTAACTTTTAGAGGAGTTTCTGTGTTTTGTTAAGTGAATGTTGAACACTAAGTGCAAACCCAAGTGATAACATCTTGCCTTTACAGTGACGTTTGTATTTGTGTGGGCAAAACAGGATGCACTGGCTTTTTACAGTCTTTCTATCCCAGATAGGATGCCCCAGGTGGAATTATTATTATTTTTTTTTAATTAAAGCTGGGGGTAATTCACAAGCTCGTAACGAGTCGTGGCAACGAGAGAGCTGACAAGTTTTCTGGTATCGTCGAGATGTGAGGATCTTTGCGGATGGGAGGAAACGAGATCTTGACAGCACTAAGGGAACCTATGAGGATGACAGCGATGGGGTGGAGAGGCTGTGAATCCTGGTGGTCAGCCGAGGAGTCTCCACAGCTAAGGAAAAGTCAGCAGAACAGAATCCCATCGTAATCTCATATTGACAGACACTGTAAGCAGGAGGACCCGTGAATCACAAATTGACGTGTATAACAGAGCGGATGTGGACCTGTCTTTACAATGACGTCGACTCTTGCTATCAAATACCAAGTGAACACGTAGTGCCGGGCAACGGCCTCCATAGTAATGGACACTTGGCTGTGTTTTAAAGTTGACGCATTCATATTATTAGCATGTTCCTCTCTGAGGGTCTAATCTAGAGCACAGTCAAGCTACCTAGAGCACAGTCAAACTACCTAGAGCACAGTCAAGTTACCTAGAGTACAGTCAAGTTACCTAGAACACAATCAAATTACCTAGAGCACAATCAGGTTACCTAGAGCACAGTCAAACTACCTTGAGCAGTCAACTATCTCGAGCACAGTCAAGCTACCTAGAGCACAGTCAAGCTACCTAGAGCACAGCAAGACTACCTAGAGCACAGTCAGACTATATAGAGCACAGTCAAGTTACCTAGAGCACAGTCAGGTTACCTAGAGCACAGTCAAGCTATCTAGAGTACACTCAGACTATATAGAGCACAGTCAAGCTACCTAGAGCACAGTCAAACAATCCAGAGCACAGTCAAGCTACCTAGAGCACAGTCAAGCTACCCAGAGCACAGTCAAGCTACTTAGACCACAGTCAAGTTACCTAGAACACAGTCAAGTTACCTAGAGCACAGTCAGGTTACCTAGAGCACAGTCAGACTACCTTGAACAGTCAACTATCTCGAGCACAGTCAACTATCTCGAGCACAGTCAACTATATCGAGCGCAGTCAAGCTACCTAGAGCACAGTCAAGCTACCTAGAGCACAGCAAGACTACCTAGAGCACAGTCAGACTATATAGAGCACAGTCAAGTTACCTAGAGCACAGTCAGGTTACCTAGAGCACAGTCAAGCTACCTAGAGTACAGTCAGACTACCTAGAGCACAGTCAAACTACCTAGAGCACAGTCAAGCTACCTAGAATACAGTCTGACTACCTAGAGCACAGTCAAGCTACCTAGAGCACAGTCAAGCTACCTAGAATACAGTCAAGCTACCTAGAGTACAGTCAGACTACCTAGAGCACAGACACAGACTACCTAGAGCACAGTCAAGCTACCTAAAATACAGTCAAGCTACCTATAGTACAGTCAGACTACCTAGAGCACAGTCAAGCTAACTAGAGCACAGTCAAGCTACCTAGAATACAGTCAAGCTACCTAGAGTACAGTTAGACTACCTAGAGTACAGTCAAGCTACCTAGAGCGCAGTCAAGCTACTGTGATACTCATGCTTGAGCTCTCTCTCTGGAAACGAAAAATAAGAATTATTGTTCGGTCTGCTGTCTGTCTGTCCATCCTCTCCCATTCTCTCACCTCCTCTCCTTTTTCCTCTTGCTGGAGGCGTTTCTCCATTCTATTGCCTGTACCTGTCTGTAATTGTATGTCCAATTTGTACATTCACGGACACAGCTTTGAATTTGAATACTCGACTAGCAATGTAATGGATATACTGTAAAATGGAACATCCGGGTGGCATTTCGATAAGTCGGAGTAATAATTATTCACAGTTTAAGTTTTCTTTACCCCCTGCCCTTCCCCAGTGACAGAAGGATGACAACAAATCAAATATTAATGTAGACCAGCGGCGGCAGCACAAGTCAAAATCTTGGGACCCCAAGCGAGGAACTTCCCGTGAATGTAAGAATCGCTCCGAGGAAGCAAACGCTGACAGCAGCACTCACGTACGGCTCAGGAAACGCGAGCGCGAGCAATGCCGCAGCGTTAGAGATGAGGAAATTAACTAGGCCTACCATTCTCCTGTCCGCTTGGACACGGGCGACAAAAGTAATTATCTGTAGGCAAAGCAACGTGGTAGGATTTAAACCTAGCACCCTACCCTAATGATGAATACATCACTTGGGCTGTGAACTGATTCTTGTCAGCCGTGATTTATGTAACACTTTGTTTTGATGCTTGTAGTTGTACAACGTAGACACAGGCGATATGTAAGTATTTGTTTGTGTATTTATGTAAATATTTACCTATGTAGTTTTTGAACTCACTTTTACATATGCAAGTCATGTATATATTTGTATAAATGCAATATAATGTATATGTTTATACATTTGCAATTTATATAGTTATTATTACAGTTTATATGTTTATTTATTTATTATTTTATGAATTCATTTATTAGGCTTATTTTCTAGAGTTTGGTTTGTGTACTTTTATATTTATCAAAAAGTTGATTTTGAAATATTTTAAAAGAATTAATTTGGGTCTAGACGGTAACTTTGAAAAACATAGTTTCTTTATGTACTAATTATTATGTAATAATAGAATTGTAAATTTATTTGTTCTTTATATTAATTTGTTTACACTCGTTTGTTTCTTCACACGCTTGCATGATCTACTATAGCTTTTCGTCTTTTATTCTAATTACTCAGTTTTTATATCAGTCAGTCAGTCAGTCAGTCAGTCAGTCAGTCAGTCAGTCAGTCAGTCAGTCAGTCTAGCCATCTACCTAGTCAATCTGTCAATCAGCCAGTATTTCAGTCACTCACTCAGTTGTTACTTGGTATAGCAGTCGGTCAGTTAGTCAATCAGATAATGGGTGAGGAGCTAGGTATGCAGTCGGTATTACTGGAGATATATAACGTTAATGTCGACCGTGGCTCACTCTTCTCACTTATTTGTTCCTCTGTTTCACCCTCTTAGGAGCATTTTCATATGGTTTGATAGACACTCGCTCACTCTTGCCCGAGCGATTCATTTGCTCTTTGTACTCACGCGTGTAAGTATTAATAGATCATATTTATTAAATGCCAAAATTTCAAAGCTGGCACCTTTGTCGAGAAACATTTTTATAATGTTCGTCATCTATCTTTGTCTTCGTTATTATCATCATTATTAACATCGTCTTCATGACAGTCTTACGACATTGGTGAAATTTCAGAAAGCAGAGTACTGATATACTGTATTGTCCTCAGATCTATTAGTCACATGAACTAATTATTGTAAAGGAATGTACTTGTTAATAATTTAGAAATGCTCCCTGGGTAAAAGTGGCGAAGAAATCTGTCTCTGTGGTGTATCATTTCACTGAAACTAAAAGGCTACAGGGGAAGTCTGATGAAAATCCGTGAACTATTGATTTCAAAGGAAAATCTGTTGTTGGATTTGTTTGTCCGGTGTACAGATTTACACCGCTTAACCTTTGGGTCTCAGATTTTAAAAAGTCAATAGCATTTAACGAGAATGGATCGCTTTCGTTGGCCCCAGGGAACATAGAGAGGCTCTTTTGTGCATTGAACTTTCGAATGAGAATATGCAGTCACCCAACAGCAAAATGATATTAAAAAGGTGTGTATGCCAGATTCGCAGTCAAATAGTGCATAGCAAAACAACACTGGATTGCTATGTTGGCGTTATGAGGCCAAATTCCTCGATAGGTCTGGTCACAACAATTTTGCTACATGAAGAAAGGAAGAATAATTAAATAGGTGTTGATGTGACATGAGTATTGTTATCCTCTCATTCTGCCCCTCCCCATTTCCCGAACAGGGCAGGGTCATCTCAGCTAATATGATAACGTTTAGATTAGTTGGACCAGTCACACAAGAGTCTGCAAGTATGTGTCTGTTCGAAAGAATTAGCTGGGCATAGTAATGACGTGTCTATGCTGTGTCCAGTTCCCGAGTTCCGAGGTCAGTTTCTGAGAGTCAGGTTGTTGTTATAAGAAACTGGATGTTAGAGCATAGTCTATCGTAATCTACTTTAGTCTGTCTGAAAGAGGTAGTTGACATGGGCTATGTTGTATTCACTTCCCGGCTTCTATGGACCGTTTCTGAGAGTCAGGTTGCTGTTGTGAGAGGTGGGATTTAGATCACGGATTATCTTGCTTTAATTTATCATGATTGTAGATGACCAAAGACAGCCTTAAGATATTGAAAGAATTCAGCTTGAAAACGTGAAGTGAGAAACAAACTGTATAAATATTGTTCTTGAAAATCTATAGGGGCGAGGCGAAGGCAAATTGAAAAAAAAATGAAGTGTGATTCTCTCTCAATTTTTCCCCGAGATCTAGGTGGGATAGGAGTGGCAATGACGTCAATAGGTGCTTTAAAATCTGTTAATAAACCCCATTAAAAGAGTCAATACAAAAGTAGCTACACGTGTTATGTGAAAAACATAAATCAAGATACTCAGACAACAGTATTTTGTTCCAAACAGTTTGGAGGATCTTTTCTTACGAACTTTTCGTAAGACATAATGTGCCATCATCATTTTCATTATTGTTGTGAAATAAGAAAAAAAATTAAAACACTACTTCAGCCCGATTGACTTTTAGTGATGAAAAAAAAACCAAAAACTGTAGAGGTCCAAAAATGATAATTCACAGATCTAAACATTTCGGCAGAAGCCTTCTAAACATTTCTTTAGAAGCCTTCTAACCACTTTGTCAAATGTCTTCTTGACTAGAAATGATGATGATAATGATGATGATGATGATGATGATGATGATGATGATGATGATGGTGATGATTGTCATCCTGATGTTAGAAACACGAAACGCTTCTACCGGTGATGAGCAATTGGTCACATTTCCGTGACCTGTGAGCTAACACATGCAGAGTCTGTTCCCTTGAGAATGTGAGCTAATGCTCAAGGACCTGGAGACTAATTCATTTCGTTCTGAACAGCAAGGTCAGAATGGGTCCGCGTTCAGGATATCTATTATGTTAGCTCACGAATGAGGTTTTCGCTCATGTGAACATAGTTAATAATATGCATATGTTATATGTGCACTGCTTTGAATATAGATACCCAAAGAATCTTACAAAAGCTCCGAATATACAGTCAATAGGCGTGGTATCGGCCCGTCTGGGTAATATCTCCATTAACCATTTGGTAGCTGAGTTAACAATGTTTGTGGCATCCAGAATGATGGATAAAATTGAGTCTCTATACGGTTATGACATATAGGTCCTTACGTCAGTCATATCTTGGAAACTACTCATCAGATTTTTTCGGCATGTTAAACCAGATAGAAATTGCCACACCTGAACAAAGCCCAATTCGACTGCATCGCAATCAGGAAGTTAATAATCCATCTATATCTTTTTTGTCTTTGCTGACTTACATGAGGATTTAACACCCTTGTCTTCAATCAAAGCATTTTTTAAAAATCCATCTTGATAATGCAGATTCTGGGAGCCCACGATAGCTTGAGCTTAGATGAGCAGACACTTGTTGATGAAGCATTGTAAAAAAGTGAATTAACATACCATTTATTTCACGCAAATTCATGCAGTCCTCACACTGATTTGATTATTCCTGGTCTGAAACGACGCACTGGAAGCAGAGCTCAAGTCAGTCTTTCCTCGTCAGTGAATCTGCTATCTACAGTACGCTTGTGGAGGGACGGGTAATAATAGCAGTTGTGACGTTACTCACCCTTCATCACACTGTATAATCTAGTCTGCTGGCGCTGTGAATTCCAGCGACTCGATAGCTCAGAGGTCAGAACACTGTGCTTTAGAACCTAAGGTAGGCTTTCGACCCTTACCGCGAGCATTTTTTTAACGTTAAATGAATAAGGAATAATATAATGATATTGTCTGTTTACAGTATTTTCAGTATTGTCTTGTATCTTTTCTTATTCCAACTTCTTAAACAGATGTACTGTAGAACGCGGATTCACTTCCCATCATGTTATAATCTTCCGTATATTGCTTACATCTAAACTGAATGTTGTAAGACCAAAAACGATCCGTGTGTCCAGATGTTACGTCATCATCAGTCTGAGGAGACAGTAATTTTATTATGGACAGAGGTTGCAATGTGACATACGTCAGTGATTGCTGTAGTAATTTGATCATGAGTCGCGATTTGCGTTTTAGAGTGTATACATGATATATTATGTACACAAGGGCACGCGGGAGTCATGATCCAGGTGTTTCCCAGCCCCTTTAGAGTATCGGAAGTTCAAAGAGCCGAAACACTTGTTAGACGGTGGTATCTTCCTCTGAAGATCTTCGGTGGCCTCACTCTCCGAGTAAGAGAGTTTCCTATTTATTTGATATAAATTATGCACATTACTTTATATGCAACCACAATCCTTCTCTTCCTCTTATCTCAATGTATCTCTCATTCTTTAAGCCGGCATTATCTACAGGATTGTCTTTTTTCTTTTCTTTTTAATGGTGGTATCTAAAGANGTCTCTTATACACATCTGCCTCCCCTTCCCCACTTCGTGAAAGCTAAGCCATATAGATTGAATGGGGTGCAGTTTTCATGTAGAGCGAAATGGGCCAACCACAAAAAAAAAAAAGTAATATCTGGATTATGAGTCAAATCCTATTGATTTGTGTTTCAGATCGAACACCTCTGACAGACTCGTCTACACATATGCTGAGGAGGTCGCTTCGCCGCACTGGCACGGATACACATTGTAGTTCAAAAGCGTCACATATTGGTACAACGAACAGTTGCATGGTATCTTACTAAAGCGTGCTTTCTTTTTTGTCGATTCACTCGTTCAACTGATACAATAACGTGATGGCGAACTTCTCATCAACGGAGTCTAATTCTGTGACAGTCATGGAGAAGCTGCAGGATTTGTTTCTCCCTCACTTAACTACCAGCAACCAGACGTTAGTAGAGATGGTGTCCCAGTCAACATTGTCGCCAACGTCTGAGCTCAACTCCACACAGGGGATGAGCTTTGGTGGACACCAGCCAAAATCCTCGGTCAACGTTCTGCCTTATGAAGACAACTCTAGCTACCCAATGCCGGAGAGCCTAGGTCTTGCTGCATCCCTTCCCAGCATCGTCGGACTATCTTTGCTCTTCTTTACCATTGTCGTTGTTGGCATTGCCGGGAACTGTCTGGTGATTGTGGTCATTCTGACGGATTTGAAAATGAGACAGTCGGTGACCAACCTGCTCATCATCAACCTGGCCTTAGCTGACCTGATCATTATGGTGTTTGGAGTGCCTGAAATCGTTATGTTCATGATGAACCAAGGCTGGCTGCTAGGACCCATCCCTTGCAGGATCAACAGATTCATCCTGGTGGTGGCTCTCTACTCTTCGGTCATATCTTTGGTCGTCTTATGCATTGAAAGGTACGTTTAGCTCGCTCAGTTACATTTGTGTCTAATGGATATCAATAGGAATATCATTACAAATTAATGTGATAGGCATTATCATTTATCAAGATAGGACCACATTAGCTTGATGGTTATCTTTGCAAAGTCGGAGGCATCTTAGATCTCATCCCTGTCTCCTGTGACTAGGAATTAACGGCTCTAAAACTAATGGATTTCTTTGTTTCACTATTCTCTCATACATATTTTAAGTGATAAAACCGAGTCAAATGGTGGATTGTTGGTTTTTTTTGGGCTCTATCCTCTCTGACCTTCCACACTTTCCTTATTGCCCAAGAAGATGAATGGTGAGTTGTCTACGCTTATCATTGACCAAGAAATAACACAGGTAATGCGAATAAACAGAATTGTTATGCACCATTTGGATCTACCTTTGGCAGGGTTTTCTGTTTATGTTCACCTCTCTTCTTCAAAGACTCACTTTATCTGCCTGACAGATAAGATAAACAGCGTGATGAACTGAGCGAGTGAGAACAAAAAATAAGTGCCACTTAGGGTACGATTTCACCTAATCCAGCCCGTCACACTACGTCAATTCACTTCACTTCACTTCGCCGGAACTTTCTCCTGTAGCTACTTCTAAATGATCGCACCATGTCCGCCACAACATGACACGACGTGGACGTCCCCGTACGTCAAAACTTGTCTTACCATACTGTGCTGCGCGTGTTTGTGCTGTGCCGTGTCGTGTCGCACTGTGTCGAATCCAGTGAACACTCACCCTTACACATACTCACTGCCGACTGAGGTATGCATGTTAGATTCACAGATAACTATGATATTCTCCCGTTTATTATGACAGAGAGACTGAAGATTGTCAGTCAGCTATGAAAGTCTGTAATTATTCCTCTTATTTTCCGTACCATTACACAAACACTTTGCACGGGCGCTCTAAATGTTCAGACTTTGCTAGCCGTAAGCTCAAAAACATCATCATCATCATCATCATTAACAATGCAGCAGCAGCAACACCAACAACAACATTTACAGCAGCAACAACAACAACAACAATAACAGCAGTGACAACAATAACAACAACAACAACAACAACAACAACAACAACATCAATAACAGCAGTGACAACAATCACAACAACAACAACAACAACAACAACAGCAACAACAACAGTATAACAAATGTGTAGTTTTTTAAAAAAATAAATGCTTCTTTACTAATTATAACGAAGTTGTATAGTCAGCGTCATTTCACCCAGAAATGTAACTTTTCTAGTGAGGCGGGTTATGTATTAAACACAAGGCTAAAAGACCTTCTAGAAGTACATTTAATGTTCACCTTGTTTGGTGTGGCCTGTTCACTGTACTTTACAAATTAATTGTCCTCCCTAGTTTGCATTAGTGTGTTATGGATGTTACAGAAATCTTACTGCTATACCAAGCAGTGGATCAAGTTGAGATTTTCCTCACACATGTTTAGTAAAATATTATACAAGATTATCCGTCATGTGCTTGAAATCATATCCTTAAGTGCATAGAATAACACATATATTCATAACTTATGTACATGAAGTTTGAATGCACAAGTCAGCAGAATAAAGACAAAACGTGCGCGTGCTGAGAGTCAAACAAATCACATTTTGAGAATATTAAATATGCATATATATACAGTGTAAAATCCAAAATGGTGGCTGTGGTCATAGCAATTGTATGCATTGAAATAAGCATTTAGGAACACTGGTCATGTGTGTGCTTTGGTACAGTGATCATTGACTTAACCATTGAAAATGTCCAAATGCTTAATGACAATCTTCAGTTTTCATGTCTGAAACTTAGCACTTGTGTGTGTGTGTGTGTGTGTGTGTGTGTGTGTGTGTGTGTGTGTGTGTGTGAATGTGTGTATGTGTGTGTGTGTGTGTGTGTGTGTGAGTGTGTGTGAGTGTAAGTATGTGTGTGTGTGTGTGTTTATATGTATGTGTACGCGCGCGCGTGTGTGTGTGTGTGTGTGAGTGTTTGTGTGTGTGTGTGTTTTTGTGTGTGTGTGCGTGTATTGTGTGTGTGTGCGTGTGTTATCGCAGATGTAATTTTCGCGAATTTCGCCAGTTGAGCTACGGTCGCCAAAATTGCTTCCAGCGGAAGAATCCGTACCGAAAATATCAAAGAGGCTTATAACTAGTCGAGTGAAATATTGTATACCAGGCAGTAACCTTCAAGGGAAATGGTCCTCTCGTTATGTTGAACACTATCAATTATCCTGGTATATTTCTTTGTCAAAACGTATAAGGATTGCCAAAACATGGCTTATCGACAGTCCCGCCACGTCACTTTGGATTACTTTAGAATCATGTCGTCAGACCCACATGTGAAAACCGTCAAAGGGGGCTCGTGAAAATTTAGATCCCTCGCGAAAAGCCATTAAACGACCTTGGGCTGTGAGTTCTGTGGCCGTATGCACAACCCTTACGTTAGTCAACGCACTGCGGTAACCGAGGGAAACATTCCAAATATTAGAAGTGTTCACTGTTGGTTTATTAACATACGGATTATGCATACGACCACTGGACTCAGCTGTAGCTACCTTGTCCTGAGCACTGTGCTAGACTTGAAATTAAGATCCCAGATTATCAAAGCCTAAGGTCTCTGAGCTCTGCTGACCCGTAAGACCTCATCTTCCCACTCCCNAGCCCCCCCACACACACACACACACTGTAACGGAGAGAAAGAAAGTCAACAGGAAGTACACCTGCCGGTTTGGTAAAGTAAAATCAAATAGGAGGTCACCAGCTGCCAACACTGTGGTACGATGTATTATTTATGAGGTATAGCTCAGGTATTCCTGGCTCAAGCCTATTTAAATTTGCTGTGATTGTAGCTATTGTTAGTCAATGTTGTTGTTGTTGTTTTTGTTGTTGCTGTTGTTGTTGTTGTAAATGTTGTTGCTATTGTTCTCTAAGTCGCATTTCGAAGTTATAATCTATCAACTTCAAATGATAGAAAGAGAAATTAAAAGTAAGTACTTATCATAGGTACACCAGCAACACGGGAGTAGGGAGCTTGGGTCAAACTTTCGAAGAAAATCCTGGTGCCTAAATTTATTTACTTCGTATGTTGTGACTTATATATAGACTATATGTTGTGGTTGGCTTCTGCCTAAACATACAGTCTGAATCTATAAACAATGAGAACCCGTGCCATCCCCGGTATCACATGAAACGAATGATCCAATCGACTATATAGGCCTACAGTGATTTTCAGCCTAAAGTGTCCTAGTAATTCTTCTCAGATACTAGTACCCACAGAAAATCTCATCATACAGGTGGTTTAACGGCTGCTGGAGCCAGTTTGTAAAAGCCCCTCTGAGCCATTTAATAAAATGTTCTCCTCCAACTACAGGAACATTCCGAGATGACCAAGGCTAGTCCGCAGGTCTAATGCAACTAATGTGCTCAGATTGTATTATGTTTACAGTGGGAGTCCTTCAGTTAGATTTTTCACGGTTTTGAAATCAAAAATGCGTTAAAATTGTGGCCTTCTTTTGCAGGTCATAGGCCCGCACTAATGAAATCCGCTGAAGCCGCAGGGAAACATTACCTTCATAAATTATTTTCTTATTTTTAAATTCAGGACTGAACAGGACTGAATTCCACCATTCCTATCGTGTGGCTTCACTTTATGCGATTTTTTCTATACAGTAGTATGCTGTTATTGACTGATGGTCCATTAAAAAAAAACAAACCACTAAAACAATTAATTAGGCTCTTGCAACCTTAAGGTACGAGTGAATATATACGGCAGCGAGGACAGATCATTAAGTTTATTCCTTCGTAAAAACTTTAAAGAACAGAAAAGTTTGGATGACTGGTAGCCAGTCCAGACAGTCCGGCCTGAAGACGGCGCGGTCAGACCTGGCTGAGCTGGTAGTAGTTTAGTGCCAAGCACAGTGATGGAGAACAGTGATTAATTGCACTTCAACGTTAATTAAATGATTATTATTGTAAGTCACACCCAGTATTGACATATTAGCGTCCATAGCAACGGCAATAGCAACGGCCATAGAAAGTCAAGCCTAGTACCAGGTGGGATTAGCGTGTTACATACAAAATCAAACTGACCTTGGGTGCAGAACATGCTAGGTGATTGACATCTTGCGATAGGCACGTGGTGCCCGATGACACCTGGTGGTCATTTTCAGTTGCCTGTCATACGCTACTAGCTGCAGGCTAGATTAAACTGCCAGTGTGCAGATGTGTGCCTGGGTTGGAAGGATACAGTTTATGCGGCTTGGCAGAACCTAGATAATTATAGTTTAGTGTCAGTCTAGGATCTCAATGTTCACTCTTATACGAAATCATAAATTTGATTGTACTCAGATGTTGGCAATGCTGAACACAGATGTTTTCTAACACCGGGTAACCATTTGTCAGTCACAAACCTCACAGATGTTGTAATTGTTGGATTCAGTATGATGTAACAGGAATCACATCCCCCTTCCAAAGCTCCTCGCCTCCAATATTAATAGATAATTTCTCTGCCATCTTCCTCTTCTCCAATATTATATCCAATGTAGTTGCTATTCGTGTATTCGCCAGCAGTTTGTCTTGAATCGACTTGTAAACTAGCTTTTGTGAGTTGTGGCTTATGCATTGCTGTTATTGCAGAGTTACGATAATGAGAGTCTGTTCTCTTTTCTGTTCTGTCCGGAGAGAAATATTTCGATATCGGTCCTGTTTATTATATCTGATGGGTTTCGCTTTAGGCTTTTGCAAACTGTTATGGTCGTTACAGTTTATTGGAATCTCTTATGCATCAATCTTTGTAGATCTAGATGCTCATCTCTTTGCTCTAGCAGTTCTTATGGAAATATGCTGGTTTTATTGTGAAAACACCACCACCACCACCACCACCACCAACACCAACAACAACAACAACAACAGCAGCAGCAGCAACAACAACAACAACAACAACAACAACAACAAAGCTATGTTTGTGTGTGACACGGCTCCTTTTAAACCTTGAAAATACCCAGTCTCCGCCTCTCTGACCGGTACAAGCTGATGTCATCACAGTCAACTTTTCTTAAAGCACTGCAGGCTAGTGATGGCGACACTCATGACCTAAACATGTATGTAAATAGTTAAATCTACCACCAAGAAAATTCAGCCCTCAAGAAGCCTGCTTTGTAACAGTAAGGCATCATTTTCTTCCTTCCATCACAATTTATAGATGCTGCACAGACATATCCTGATATTACCCATTAAGACCTCTCACATTCTGCCAAGTTATCTGTAATCATCCTGTCCTCCAGCAAACACAGAATCAAATTTCCTGGAAGGTCGGACGATGTAATTTGTCTGTCCTCGGCACAGGAAATGGTAACTGCAGGTGCAACATGAAATGAACATCCAATGTCACCGGCAAGGTAAACAACAGTCACACCTGCTGTCGGAACTTCTCTCAATGGTCATTTCCTGGCCTTGATATGGGAATAATCATGACAGTAACCGGCAGATAACACTGGGCTATGAAGGAAGATAACACGATGGTATTGCAACATTACAGTGCAGAGCTGAGTTGTCCAAGGCTCCTTTCTGTCACTATTATTAACTTCCTTTCTGTCACTATTATTAACTAAATCTTCCTCTCTCGTTGTCTATCTATTCGTAGTTTGTCTGTTTGTCTGCTTAAATGTCTGCCTGTCTCTCTGTCTTCTATTCTCTCCCTTCTCTTGCGCTTTTCTCTCTCTTAGCCAAGATCTCGATCTTTTTTCCTTCACTCACTTAACTACCTTAATCCAATACCTACCAGTAGGACTAGAGAAAGGGTGGTCTCGAACTCGTGAGACAGGTGGTCGTCTTATGGAAGTCTAATATATTATTATAGGCAATATGAATGGCCGTCCCTGAAACCTGGTTGTCACGGCAGGTTATTGCGATATACAAGTGGCTGCCAGACCAGGTTCAACTACATTACTGACTGGACATGATAACACTGCAACGTCATGGTATAGAGTCAAGTTGATCACAAAAAACAAGGAAGGAAGAAAGGAAGGAAGGAAGGAAGGAAGGAAGGCAGGCAGGAAGGAAGGCAGGCAGGAAGGAAGGCAGGAATGAAAGATGGAAGGAAGGAAAGAAGGAAGAAAGGAAGGAAAGAAGAAAGGAAGGAAGGAAGACAGGACATAATGATACCGCAACGTGACGATACAGAAGAGAGTTCTCTAACCATTCTTTCTGTCAGTGTTGTTCGCATGTTGCATATTGCAATATGTCACCTGCGCATACTGGTTGAGGACTACAGTGATCAATGCTGGTCATGCAGGAAGTCATGCCGGAAATGACGAGGAAGTGGGCAGCTCATCCATTTTTAGTTACAACACCTTCGCAAACATCTATTCCTAATCAGTCCAGCTGGATTAACTACTGAAACCAGCCATGTGATTAGTGAATGATAACGCATGGAAGGACAGTGCAGTACCGTAGTGACGTATTCGCTAAATAAGCTATATTATCTTAGAGCCTTACAATCCGTTGGGGTTTTACAAAATTTCATGAAAAAGCTCAGTTTGCTTCTCAAATTCTTAATATTTCTCTCTGTAATCAGTTTAACGTAGCATTTAAAGCACACAAGATATGCGTTATATGGGTTGAATGGGTTGGATCTTGATAATTCTGACAATGAAAGCATATTATGGTGCAAACTATGTTTAGTAAGAGAAACAAATGGTAAGATACCCAGAACTTTACAGGTCACTGATTTAATATAACCTGTAATAATGTAATATGTAAATTGTGATTTTATTATACAACCGTATCTCATTAATCGAGATTTAAGGAAACCTGGAATCCTCGCTTAACCGAATTCATCATGCGGGAACGCTTGTATTCTCTATATAAACACCATCGATGGTCTGGAAATTTGTGTTTCCGAATCCGAACTTGAAATCTTGGAACCTTAGTGCATACTAATGTTTTATTATCCTTCGATAATCCGAAAGAAAGTGAAAGAATGTGTTTTGCATCACTTTTAATTCGTGTTGTAAAGAACTAGGCAGTCCGGGCCCTACCAGGCGACCAGTGATATCACGCCTTGTTAACTTAAGGAATGGGTTGGTCCGCGCTGACTTGCATCACACCTTTGTCCCATATCGGTGATTTTAAACGAACTAAAGACCACAGGTAGTCCAGAAAGATATTTATGAAGGTACACTGCCGGGATAAGAGGGTTCAAAGATAGTCAATGCACCAGTCTGAGACTTTGATATTTAGTAGTGTGAAAAGACTGATTTCACTCTCTTTTTCCCCATTCTATTTTCTTCCTTGCCCAGTGACCTTATATTCCTTCCTTCCTTCCTTCCTTCCTTCCTTTCTTCCTTCCTTCCTTCCTTTCCCCTTCCTTCCTCCCCCCCCCCNCCCATTCATTCATTTATTCATTCCGTCAGTCAGTCAGTCAGTCAGTCAGTCAGTCAGTCAGTCAGTTAGTCAATCGATAAACCACAGTATGATCAAAACGATTTTCTCTAAATATTGTTTCTAGCCTGTCAAGTCAAGAAAAGGCTATTACTTTTATTGGTCTCATCCTCTGTAAATGGTTTGATCTGATAGTCTGGAAAGTTGGATAATCCAAACGATTCGGATTAACAAAACATGACTGTATTTTGTCATTTTTAATTATGAAAAAAATTGTTATCAGATAAGACAATCATTATTTTCGTTTTAATATGCACTTTCTCGCCTGAAGATGAACCCCTTGAATAAAGGGTACTAGGCTTTCTATAGCTTGGAGCCTCCCGAAGCCCAAATCCGGCACCAGTAGATGGAAAGTAGAATGTTGTGGCTAGCGTTGTGTGAATGAAATTCTGGTCGTAGAGTAAGTGCTGCCAATTACCGTGGTTTTGACTTCGATTTGTCATGTTTTGAACCTCCTGTAGAGACTACCTAAGTACAGTGGATCAGCACGACTCTGCCTCAATGCTGGAGAGTAAGGAGGGAAACAAGACTGATATAACCTTTCTCTACCAGTTGATGAGGAAGGGTTTAGTTATGAGATAGATTTGGGAGGAAGGGGAGGGGGGAATTAAGAGAAGACAGAAATTATGGAGGACGAGGATAAGAGGGAAGATAAGAGAGATGGGGAGGTTAAAAAAAATCGGAAGAGCAAAGAGAGAGAGAGGAACAGAAGGATGAGTGAAGAGAAACGAATAGATGAAATCAAGTCGAGAGGAGGAATCCACCGAAAAAGAGGGAAAAGGAAATGGAGATAGCGTTGTCTCATGTCCAGCACGGTGCTAAGTTAGCGCTTACTGCGAACTATGATTGAGTGATACAACATAATGGACCGCACTCACTTATTATGCAGGCGCGGTCAACCGGTCATTGCCAAGTACTACTCCAGCAATCACTACATCCGTTCTCCACTTCATCATTGTCAGAAGAATATTATCGGTTGATATGGTCCGTAACCTTGCTTTTACAAGCCGATCTATCGTTCACATTCATTAGCAACTTTTGATAATGCGGTCACACTGCTATTTTGCTTAACATGGAAGTGAGTTTCATTGGGGTTAACCACCTAAGAAACGGTCTATAACATAGTTCCAAGTTTCAAGTTTCATTTATTTAGGTGAAAGCCAATTACATACAATATAATGTCACAACAGTACACAAGAATGAAAGAAAAGAAAAAAATACCATATATGCATAACTGTCATCTACATTTGGTCATCTCTGTCTCTTTCTCTTTCTCTCTCTCACACTCTCTCTATCTCACTCTCCCACTAACATTCTCTCACCCTATCTCACACACACTCTCTCTCTCTCTCTCTCTCTCTCTCTCTCTCTCTCACTCACTCACCCACTCACCTACTCTCCCCACTAATATTAGCAGCTACAATTTCCACAACACCCTATTAGATCGGACACACTATGTAACAAAAAAAACTAACAACCCACCCCACCTCACCGCCAGAAAGAGAACTAACACTTCTGTCTCTGAATTGTTCATATTCTCATAAAATGTGATATAATTCTATTGCTACGTTTTTGAATTCTTTATCATTACTTGGATTTTAAAGATTTAGGAATCTTGCTATACTAGCTTTTGTCAAAAACCATTTAGGTAAATATTTCAGTCTTATGTGTTCAACTTTTGTACCTTCTACAATGCAGTAATACTCATCTTTTATCACATTACATGTTTTACACAATCTATTATTTAGGTCAAGTTTAGGTATTCCCCACTTTCCTCTTTCTATCATAAAATTGTGTGACAGAACAGGACGAGAGGAAGAAGTGCAAGGGAGTTTATGATGAAATATTTGCAAGGATCAGAATCTGTAATTACAAGACTGTTGTTCAACAGGTGTTATTTCGCTTTTACCATGCCAGGTGTACCGTTTATTAAGCATATTTATAAATTAACAGAAGGACCGTTTAATAAGCATATTTATAGCTTAACAGATGCACCATTTAAGTAGCATATTTATAAATTAATTAAGATAAATGAAGAGATGTCATATTTATTTAATAAACAGGGAATAGCACTGACATATTTGGCGTATGTTTACTGATAGTAATCCTTGCCAAGATTCCTGACTGCGCGTTTGCCAGAGTCTGCTCTTGACTGTGAGACGGTCATTTTAGTTCAGAAGTACGAGGGACGACCCAAAAGTCCCCGGACTGCGCCGATAAAAGCTCGAAGACTTACACTCTCTATAAATCAAATAAGGAAATGAAAAGGTGTGTATTTATTCAATAGAAAGAAGACATCTCTGACTTATCTGGCGTGTGTTTACTTATAACAATCCTTGCCAAGATTTCTGACCGCGTGTTCACCTGCCCCTGTTCTGACTGTGAGTTGTTCCTTCGCAGTCATTTTAGTCCAGACGTTCGAGGTGCGACCCAAAAGTCCCCGGACTTCGCCAATGAAAGCTTGAAACTTACTCTGTCTCTATTTAATAGAAAGAAGACTTCTATGACGTGTCTGGCGTATGTTTACTGATAGCAATCCTTGCCAAGATTTCTGACTGCGTGAACACTTGTCCCTGTTCTGACTGTGAGGAGTTGTTCCTACGCAGTCATTTGAGTCCAAACATACAAGGTGCTACTCAAAAGTTCCCGGACTGTGCTTATAAAGCTGGTAGATTAACTCCAGATATTACGAGGTGCGACCCAAAAGTCCCCGAATGGTGCCTCTAAGAATACATAGAGTTACACCAGCTATTACATTCCTCCGTTATCTTTGAGGTAGTCTATTTGGGAGTTGGCACAATGATTCAAGCGCCTCTACCAAGCCTAGAAGCAATACTGTTAGTCTTTATGTATCAGCATGTCAAATACAAATATGATTCGCTTTTGTTGAATTTTTATCTTTTTTAAAATATATTTTGGAGCAAAATGCGTCCTGTAGCCAAGTCTTGTTAGGTTTAGACCTTGACAATGGTTCAACCGGATTGATAATTTTAATATGTAAATACAGTTTCCAAATACTAGAATTTAAAATGCCTGAACACTTATATAATGTCACTGCCTTTCTTATCAATGTAGAATGAGGAAGAAAATATTATATTTAATTATTATAATTACGTGCAATAGACTGTCGCCAAAAGTGGCTGGAAACGGGCATATTGGCTTATACTGCAGAAAACAGGTCATTTCCTTAGTTCATTAGGTTATTTCCTTAGTTATTTTCTTAGTCAACACCATCACAGTAATATGACATGTTCAGGAACGTAGAAGATGAAGAGAAAAAAAACAACAGGAGAAAGGGAAGAGGAAGGAGGAGAAGAAGTAAAAAAAAGAGAAAAAGAATGAAGAGAGGAAGACGTATTAGGAGGAGAAGAAGACGGAGAAGAGGAGCAGAGGGGAAGAGGAGAAAAAGAAGAAGAAGAAAAAGACGAGGACAAAATGAAGAAAGAACTAAAGAAGGAAAAGAAGGAAAAGAAGGAAAAGAAGAAAGAAGATAAGCTTTAAAAAAAAACAGAAAAGAGATAGGGAAGAGGAGAAAAAAAGAAGAAATGAAGAAATAGACGAAGAAGAAAGGAAAAACGTTGAAGAGAGATGAGGAGAAGAAAGAAGAAAAGAACAATTAAGAAGAAGTAGAAGACAGAAAAGAAGAAGAGGACTAGACGAAGTAGAAGAAAGGGTATAATAATAAGAAGATGAAGACGAAAAGAGTTACTTTAGAGGGAAGGGGGTAGAAGAAGGAGGAGGAGAAGGAGGAGGAGAAGAAGAAGGAGGAGGAGGAGAAGAAGGAGAAGAAGAAGAAGAAGAAGAAGAAGAAGAAGAAGAAGAAGAAGAAGAAGACTCGTATATGAAGAGGAAGATGAAGAGAAAGGTACGTGATGAAATAATTTTACATATTCAGCTGAAAATGAAATTCCCAAGGATGTCCAAGGCCTGCACAGATTCATTTTTATCGTTCAGTGAATCTAAATCTTGCGTGGAAGTGCCGCTCATTTAAACCAGTCTTTTCCCCCTTAGTCACGATCTGCTCAATACTTGAAATCTGGAATCTATCCCGGAGCTCGTAAGATTTCAGCTGTCGAGGACTGCTTTCGCTTAACCTTCCTCGAAACTTTTAATGGCGCGGGCTTTAATTTGATATAGATCTAGTGCCGTATTTAGCGAGGAAGAAGACGTAAGCGGATTTTGGGAATGCGTGTGCGTCTCCATCCGTTCATCCATCCATCCATCCATCCATCCATCCATCCATCCATCCATCCATCCATCCATTCTCATCTTATGAAATTTATTCGACTGTTGACTCTCTCATTCACATTTTCATTCATTCACTCTGGCACACTAATTCATTCAATCACTCAGTTTCCTGACTCCCTCCTCCACCCTTTGCGTTCATAGCATATCTTCCAAACATTGACAACATGGGTGACTGCTATTGTTTACGGTGCGTTCTAATTACCTCCACGTGCTTAGCCTTAACCACCACCGTGACCACGTTAAGCTCACCTTGAGCTGTTTACACGACGAGGCATGTGCTCACCATGTTTTAAAAGCTCTGGGGTTTGGCCAGCCGCGCTGGCGTGTTTGGCCAGACAACGGCTATAGTGCGTACGTATGTGCGGCTATCGTGAAAGATAAACTGCCAATAGTTATGCCCACCGGTAGTCTGGGTGCGCCAGTCGGCAAAGACCACCCCGCTGCTTCCAAAATGTCGGGTGCCAATAAAAATTAGGACACTTCACGTTTACACTACTCTATAAACCCTTAGAAATAAGTAAACGTAAATGGGAATGAACTTTAGTGTGATCAGGCTACAGGCAATTTTGTTTATTTCCTTTTTTTATTTTAATTCCAGGACATTGTCGAAGTTATAATTTAACTGGTGCCTCCAAAATTGCCAGAAAATTGATTACGAGATCACAAAGAATGTTGGGTTGATAAAAGAGAGTTGATTCATTCACTTGATAATCCTTTACTCTATTGATTCTTTTACTTGATAACCCTTAACTCTAATGCCCAGTTCTAATAAAGCTATCTCTTTAATTTCGTCCGACTCTTGAACAACAACAATAGCAACGACATCACCAACAACGACAACACCAACAACGACAACAACACCATCACCATCACCACCACCACCACCAACAACAACAACAACAACAACAACAATAACAGCAACAACGGAAGTAACAACAACAACAACGACAGCAACAAGTACAACAGCTGTAAATATGTCCACGAAACAAGCCTTTTTCCAGTGCTTGTCCGCAAACACATTGAATACAAGTATTGAAAAGTTCTGATTTTTTTTTTTTTTGTGCCCAGATTCTGGCGTACAGAGAAAGTATGTGTTTTTGGCCTTTGACCACATTTTATACGCTTCACAGTGCTATATATTTGAATAAAATACATTTTGAATAACCCCAACTGGAAGTTCAGCTTTCTTTTGAATGGTATTCCTGGTATTATTCAAGAGCTCCGATATTTACAGTGAACTGATTCATATAACTGCCCTACTATCATACATCTTCTATTTTTTTTTTCAATTTTATAAGGGCTCTGCGAAGTTTTAGGCCCTACGCACGCTATTTATACTTAAAATTGAACTTATACATAAACCCAGCATTACGAAACATTCATCAATACAGGAGATATTGTGCAAGAGCGTAACTATATTAACTAATAAATCAGATCGCCAGAAATGTCTTTGGCGTCGTCGGCTAACGACTGTGAGAGGCTTAAACCTAAAATTCAAAACAACCGTTCAACCTCTGCCGTCAATATCTGTCCATGTGTTGCCGGTTTGGCCATAAATTGAGATGAAGACAAATAATTTGCCACATTGCTAAGCGGATTTTGGAATCAAAAGGGTGACGTTTCTGTGAGGGCTTTGTTTGGACAGCCACAGTTATAGTGGTTCATCTCTTGACATTCTGAATCACGACGAGGACAGCTGGGTGTATTTTTGTTTTCAACACTGTAGCAGCCACACTGTTGTGTAGTAGTCATTTTATGACAGCTCTGTCATTATTTCCATGACGCTGATATGGACTAACCATCATCATCATCTTCAGCATTACCATCTAGGCCACTGATTTCACGGCGATCGTGACAATAAAACTATTACTAGTAGTAAGAGTATTTTGAAGACAAGAGAGTGAATTCTATGTGAAAGCTTTGCATGAGCAGCCACAGTAATAGTTAAAGATTCATCCCTTGAATTGATTATTCAGACCCAGGGCAATTAAGATTATCTTCAAATTTTCAGCAAGACCATTGTTTTTTTCTTCTAAGATAGCTATGTGATTATTTCCATGGTGATGATTTTGGCCACCATTATCACCATCGTCAGTATCATCGTCCATATCATTGTCCATATTATTATCATTGACACCTTAACCGAAAGGAGCAGTATATTAATCATGTCATTTTTGGCGTACAAAAGACAAAAAAAAGTTGAAACATCAAAATCTTCAAATACAGCACTTTTATAACAATACATTAATGTTTAATGGCAGAATGGGATTGCTGGGTCTAAGCAGCAAATTTTACAATACAGAGCATAGACCTCCTGATGCATAAAAACAAAGTGCTTTGCGACTTTCGACATTGAAGTCTTATTAAAAATAATCTTTGTTTCGGCGAGATCAAAGCAAAAACAGACAATAATACAAACATATTATAGAAAACTGATGTCATTTTGTTTGAAATATAAAGCCTTTTGTAGTCGAGAAAATGTAGTCGAGCTGCTTTGCAACTCGACATGCACTTAAACAATGGCACGTCAGATATAGTAGGTATAGAAAGCATCGATATGAAATGCATACACATTATATGAATGTCTTGCCTCAGCATTATTAAAATGCTAGTAGCAGAAATCGTTCCTCGATTGGGCTTGATGGCGAATTATGGGCAGTACGATATGGACAATCTAATCTTAACAAGGTTGCAGACCTGTAATGGGATTGGAATCTTTTTTTTTCCTCAATGGGCTATATTTACATTTTGAGCTGCCCTCTGAACCCAAAGTTTTAGCTTTCACCCAGACCCATACCAGATTGTAGCTCATTATGTGGTCCAAACTTTAAAACTGACCCAACCCTACCAAGCCCATTGAAATTTGAGCTTGATTGCTATTTGTAAACAGAGCCTATCTTTTTCACTGGTCAACACCAAACTCCCTCCTCTTCCGCCTGAGCACATCCTTGACCTGGCAGTTCCAGCCCAGGGCTAAATAGTGCCTGGTAAAATAAAGTAAAATGGACACAGTTTCCCATGAAATCAAAATTTGCCCACTGGAGCCCTTATCACTGGAAGCAGACATGCCAAAAGAGGGAAAAGGGGAGATGAAATTTAACCTCTAAGTCGTAGGACCCAGTAGTGAAAGTAGGCCTAAAATTACAGGCCTGTAACCAACAATAGAGCAACATAGAGGCAAGAATGTGTTGTTCTTGTGGCGTGCACATGGACCACACTGGATCGAAACAGACCGGCTGCTAACGAAAGCCCCGGTCCTTTTCAGCCCTTGTAGCGCTACGCTTCCATCAACGCAAACGCATCCCTCGGCATCCAGTGGGTTATAAACGGTTATAATCTCCTCACAGTGTAGTTTTGTAGACTGTCCACGTTATTACCATGGTACAACGTTCGACTTCTGATGTTCGCATCTCCTGGTTGAACTGGTAGTTGAACTAGAGGTATTCGTCCTTCGTGTCCGACGTAGATGCTAGTTTGAGCGTACCAGTTCGATCTGCGTGCTACAGGGGTTAAAGTGTTGGAAAAGCTGATCTTGCCTAATCACACACACACTGCTACACACAGCTGAACTGTTAGAGACTGAATTTCGTACAGTCTAAACATTACTTACAATGCTAGTCGATTCGGTCAGGACTGCTTTGATTTCAGTCCGCAATAAATTCATCTTCAAAGCTGTTGAACAACGCGTAGACCTACTTGTTTGTTCGCGCGACAGACAAGTACCGGTAAACCAAAGTTGGCAACCCAGTTTTACCAGTTTAAGTACAAATGCCAGCAAAAGAATTCTCGTGGAGTTAGTTCAAAGAGTCTGATGTCCTGATACGAACCTGGCGAAAAATTGTATACTTGTACCGTATTTGTCAATTTTCATGACTGTGTACCCTAATGAGGTCATCGCATAGGACGTATCGCTCCTACCATCTGGAAAATTAACGTTTGGCGCCTGACGCCTGCCTATGCCTGTACTGACCTGACCAGTGCATGTTTATTCATAGGTTTATTGGAATCGTGTTCACTTTAAAAGAATGCTCGAGAAGTACCTAGGGTTCAAAGAGTTTGATATCCTGTGATGAACCTGAGGAAAAATTGTATAATTGAACTGTATATACACCAATTTTCATGACTGTATGTGTGTTTCCTTTGAGATCACCGCATAACACATAATTATCACTCCCACGATCTGGAAAATTAACATCTGGCGCCTGACATCTGCTTGTGCCTCTACTGACATGTGTATGTTTATTCACAGGTTTATTGGAATCGTGTTCCCGCTGAAAGTCCACGAGCTGTGCACACGCAAGAAGATCGTGGGCGTTATCATGGTAATCTGGCCCCTGGCGATACTGTGTGGCCTGCCAGTTGTCCTATTCAACGCGACTCAACCCACAGCACCTGGCATCGAGCACTGCCACATAATACTACCGGGGGAAGACGCACAGCGAAGTTACATGGTTTATAAATATATCGAATCGGTCCTGTTCTACTTCCTGCCAATGATCATTCAGGTCATTCTCTACTCGATTATCGCCAAGCGATTGTTCGCCAGTAACGAGGAGTTGTGCACTCGTTTCCAAATGCGCTCTGCCTCGAATCGGCGCAACGATTCTGCCAGCGATACCATAAAGGCTCGCCGTGGCGTGGTGAAGATGCTTATCTCCAGCGTGATTCTCTATTTTATCAGCTATTCTCCTACACAGGTTCACCTGATCTACAGCACCTTCGCGTATTCCTCATTCCTTCAGAGCTGGGACTTCTTCGTTTTCGTCATGGTTATCACTCACATCAACTCTGCCGCCAATCCAGTTCTCTACGGTATCTTCAGCCAAAACTTCCGGAGAAACTTCAAACGCTGCCTATGCACGTGTTGCACATGTCGTCAGAGCGAATACAAGCGAGCCCGGTTTGACTCCCAGGACTCGAGACTCATGTCGATGCGGTCTTCAAGCGGCGGAAAAACGACATTTGTGTCTAGGGTGTGAACAAAAAAATACTAAGAAATATGTTCTGGTCTGACAATATATCGCTCAATATCATGAATGATATTTCCACTTGTCGTTTTAAACTGACACATCATTGTCTTTCTGTCTTCATATGAACTTGGAAAATAGAAAATATATCAAACGTATAAGGGTCAACTAAATTTTGATTTTATAATGCGAAGAATAAAATTGAAAAAAAAGTTGTTGGAACTAGTGATGCATAATAACCTTTTAAATTAATATGGGCACTATCATTGATTATCACGAACTTTGATCAGTTCCTTATTGCTTTTTAAAATATTTTTTTTGGGTTCGCATTCATTTTAAACATAGCACTAATTCTGAGGTCAGCGTCTACATGCCTGGCCACAGTATAACTCACTAACTGGGGTCTTGATATTACCTAGAAAATCTATTGAGATTATAGTTGTCAGGCGATAAATTTGAGCCTTGTGATGCTATAGTAGAAATAGTTCTCACCTTCATTTCACTACGCTGATTGCGACTCTAGAATAAATTCACATGTCAGCCTCAACTGTATGAGGTGACGGTAGAATTTTGCAGCCCGGTTTCAGTTGATCGGCTGGCAGAGACAACATGTGCAACGGTCATTATCCATAACAACGTTCCCGCAGCCAGTGGGAGGCTGGGCCCGAGGCGCCTCGCGCCAACAGAATTAAGATAGTCATCGAGGACTCTTTGCTAAAGGACATGTTAGTTTTGGTCTGACAGCACTTGTGATACGTTTAGGCACTATGATATCATTTGTAAAAAATCACTTCAGATCAGCAACAAAGACTGTTGCACAAACAGGATACTATCATCTATCATGCACAGCTTCTAGCAGCGAGAAAAAATTCTTGAATACTCTTATCAGGGTGTAAATGTGTTTTCGTGCAGTATTATCTATGACGAAGAAAATTATTTCCACCACATTTAGATATGATTCCTACAAATGTATTTATCACTAAGGGGAAATAATCTTAATAGAATATTTTAAATTTAATTCAGTTTGAGGGGAACAAGCCTTCAAGGCGCCTATCAAAGAGAATCTATGAAATTATGTAACTCTGCATAGCATGTAGTCTAGTCTGTGTTGACGCTGTAAGGTAGTTTTCTCCAAATCGGGATAAATGAAAAACAAACTGTTTTGCTTAAGAATTTTAAGCCAGTTATGGCGACAGCATTAGACTTCATGTGCTAGCTCAAAAAATCTTAGAAAGACAGGGTTAGCTATTTGCCTTACAGTCTAAGAATTCTCATTAATTTTTTCAGAACATTAAACCTCGTTCATTTTCCCTCTGCCTGACCTTTTTGAGAAAATACCGCTGCCATTATGCTGCTACGTGACGTCATAAAACGAGAAAAACTTGCAAACGATTCATAGACATGCATGCGCAAAGTTTCTAGACCAATCGTCGGCTAGCCTATCTCGCTTTTTGACGTCACGCAGCACTAGTAATGGCGGCGCGCTCAGAATGAAATCTTGACATTCCAGCGTTGTTTTCTAAAAAAACCGTCAGGCGAAAGGAAAAATATATGCGGTTTAAATTGAATGGGAAAAAAGTAATAAAGATCTGTTAGGCTGTGATGCAAATAACAACTCCTGTCGCTTTATTCGTGTTCCAGTTTTATGAAGAAATCGGTCTCTTAGTTGCATTCATTTCCGTATTTTTATTCCTTTCTCTAAACCTCTGTGGAATACTACTCAATACGTCAGCAAGACGATGTCGCTCGTGAATATCAGAACTAATCACTCCATGACCGAAAGTTTCGTAAGCCACTCTGTCCTCCGACATTTAAACAAAGTATCCACTGATTTTGAGCTTAAAGTACATGTAGACGAGCTGCTTTGTTAGTTTGGTAAGAAAGATATTATTCTCTTTAGCTGAACTCAGCATTCTAAAGTGTATCTGGCATAATTGACTGCATCTATGTTAAACATAAGATGTTGTTGTGCACTGTGTATATTTGCACAATGCGTGTTGTGTTTGTATATTTGTACATTTTTTGTGTGTGTGTGTAAATGCATTAACATATATTTTTAAAGAGTTTTTAAAGAAGGCTCTGATAAGCTGTTATTATCCTTCCATCTTTCTTGTTTGTTACGGCCTTAAGTATGTTATATTTTATCTTGCATACTGCGGTGTTCAGAACATTATGTAGATGCCCATTAAGATAAACTGGGTTCTGGTCCGAATTTTTAGAACTATTATGCTCCGTGTTATTTTTGTGATTGTGCGTTTCTGATTCAAGACAAAAGAAACGTGCAATTTTCAAATGCTGCATTGAAATGTTTGTATCAACTACCCATTCTTGGAATGGGATCGACATGGCAGGGTGACAGTGTTTACGGGACGCAGACATATGACAGAAGTCTACTGTTCCCCATGAACAAAACGAGAAAGAGAAAGTGCTAGAGAAATGAGCACATCAAATGCACCAACATGTACAACAGATAAACGCATTAGACGCTGATGTTGGAAGGAAAAGCAACTTCGAACATCCCTACGTTTTGTCATGTGTTTCCACTCTTTTCTAATCCTGCCCCTATTCCTAAACCAAGCTCTCTGCGGGATTGCGCAGGAAGAAAGTCAAACGCTATTTCACCCACCGATCAGCGTGCGTAAATTCGCGGCGATGTCAGCTTCTCGATGTGTTGATGAATTATTTTGCCGGACCTTCGGGGATGTGACCCCAGCCCCTAACATCAGCACTGACCCTTGGAAGAGTCTCATGATATTGCCCTTAAATCATGCCTCATTCTAAATTTAAACATTGAGCACAAATAGGCTGTCGGACACTGGCACCGTTACATCTGACTGATTGACTTCCTTCATGAGCAGAAGTATAGAGCACTTCCGCTTAGAGCATGGTTTAAGTTTTGGGCTTAGATTAGAAAATGGAAAAGCACACATGAGAGAGTTCCGAGATTTTGTTAATGTCTAGGGACTGTCCCACATTTGTTTTTGACTACCTCAGTCCTATCCCTAACCCCGTCTATAACACTAAACCAAGCTCCGGGTGGTAGAGTAATAATAGAATTAATGTTATTCTTTTTTAAAATTTGACGAAGTTCCGGGTTCAATAAGAGTTCACTGCAATGCCGTGTGCTAAAACTCCACTCTCTGTTTTCATGCCCTCCAAAGTGAGGTCTGACAAATCGGTCGAAAAATGAGATCTCGTTCAAGGCACACCACACTTCATAGGAGAGTGACGCACACATCTTGATTGCAGTTTTGACAGAAATTGCAGTGATTACCAACATGGGAGTGGAGTACGATACGCAATCAAACTATGTTTACGGAAGTTCTAACAATGTAATGACGTTTAAGATGATGTGTAATGTTTCTCACAACGTGCATCGTTAAGTCTTGTTTAAAAAAATGACCACAATTCTTAATGTTGAATAATAGTAGCCGAAAGATCTATACTTGTCTCAAGAAAGACAACAAGCTGCAAGAAAAGCTTATCTCTTCCTGGCACAATCCACTCGCGGGAGTCTTGCCAAAACTGGCTCTCCACTTCAGCGAGCATTGATGTCGTTTTTAAGAGCGAACTGACTTCTAGGGTCCCAACAAAGCACATGCACGAATGCAGGACCCATTTCTTAAACGATCTCAGTTCATGGTCTCAGATTTTTTCCTTTCTCTTGCATGGATACTGGTCACAATATGACAAGTGGAAATAAATGAAATCTGGCAGAAAAAAAAATCTGGAGCTGCAAGCGTCGTGGAAAGAAATATTATTATAATGGAATACTACCACCTATGACAGAAAAGAAGAAAAAGAGTAAAAGGTATAGAGGAGAGAAGACAAACAAAATTGCTGAATAAAGTCTCATGAACAGGAAGCAGTATTCTATGGGAAAAAAAAACCGTCTTCATTTAGCTAACCCAAGACTTGAGAAACACATTTACTGATATGATCATTGTTATTTATTGTAGCCAGATTTGGTAACCGATTTTACTTCAGAAATTTCTTTTAAAATATTTTACTGCATTAAAAAAATAAAGAGATAAAAACTGAAAAAAAATGAAACAGAAAGGACTCCACACCCAACCACAAGAAATTCGTTCACGCATGTTGAATCGATAGCCTGGTTTGCGCATGTGGGTCGAAATAAATCACATCGCGCAAATGGAAACTGCCTCTCCTTTCATCGCTACGTCTGTCGTGGTGAATATGATTTAAACCTAATGAGGACCCATAGTCAGCAGCCATCAATACTAATTCATAAGCCTTGTTAAATGATAGTGTTTCGTTTATCGCTTAATAAAGGACCAATCCCAATAAGGACGTATTCTTTGGTGACTTGTGTCATGTACCTAGCTATATGAAAAGTGTAGGCGGTATTGGCATAATAATATAGTTTCTAATACTAAACTCTATATGAGAGAACAGAAATGGAACACAAAAACATTTCTCTCTGATCCTCACGTTTTCTTAATCGATCATTTCAACTGACACGCAATGGCTATTGAATTTTCCAGATGGCCGCTGACATCTTAAGAGCAAAGTCTTGCAAGACGACGCGGCGTCTTGTCTTCGGGAGTGCTGTAATGATTTCTATTTTTATGGATGCTTTGTTGCAATTATTTCTCAAGTTTCCTACAAAGGCACTTGTGCATGCTTTAAATGTGGACTAATGGCCTTACCATAATAGTGTCATCATATAGTCAGTAGTCCTGTGTCTGGGCGCGATCAGTGTTTGTGCATCTGGCTCATTTCCTCCTCAGTAATCCCATATTTTTTTTTTTATTATGCAGTGCTAGAGAGAAAACAACCTAACTTTCAGTCAGAGAGTTTCCCACATATTTTTTTTCCTTTGCTATCCTTAAAAAAAGAAGAAGAAATAACAGCTTAAGTTTTAGTCAAAGAATTTTTCACATATTTTTTCCCCTTTACTGTGCGAGAACGAAAACAATCTCACTTTCAGTCTAAGGTTTTTCCCCACATATTTTCCCTTTGCTGCACTAGCAAAAAAAATAGCCTCAATTTCAGTGAATGCATTTGTTTTGACTTTATCCCCGAAACACAGGTTATGGGAGACCTGAGCCAGTTTAGGCTTAGGTTCGCAAACACTGATCGTAGCATTCTAGTCATAATAATACTGGTGTTTTTACTCTATTAGTGTTACGTTTTTCTCAATATGAATTTAAATGCGTATTTTGTTTCATTGTCTAAGTAATGTTATGCGTTTGTAACAGTATTCAACGTTGGTACAGATAGACTGATCCATCGACATTATCGATCGAATGATTGATAATTATTGAATGATTGACACTTTATTTAATTCGTTGATTCCACTACTTTTTGTCCTGGCACTCGCTTTAAATGTTATGTGAGAAAGATATGTACTTGAAATCAATTTTCTGATGGTTGTGACATTTGACATTGTTGGCACATTGTCTTTCAGCAAATTAATGGCTATCATGGACCACAAACAAATCTTCAATGTTTGTTTTTAAGAATTACTATGTCATGCTGCCGCTATGTTGCTTGATAATGCGCATTTGCTCAACCTCAACTCTGCATACGTTTATTATTGCTACATTATCTATGATAAATTTTGATAAAGATGATTAATCGTCCAACCTCCCAAGGGGTGTAATTTGCATCACTGAAGTCACAACATAAACAAAACACAGAATCATTAACTTTTAGTTTTATTTGAAGATTTATTATCTAGGGTCAACAGCTGAGAAGACTGATCTTGTTCTGGCGGTGATCAAGTTTTTATGCCGTGTTATCTTCTGATTAGATTAGGGAGGTTAATATTGTTCTGCTGGCAAGAAAAGGCTTTTCAGAGTAATGACGACTTCATTAAGAACATTAATTACTCCATTAGTTAAAGTGGGTCAGAAACCTGCAGGTGATATGCCATATTATTTTTTCACGATATAGACTTATCTATTGCTGTTACGGAGAGAAAATTACCTCCGTGAGTGGCAAATTAGATCCAATTATACATGTACATTTTTTTTTTCTGTGGGAGTGGCGATTCAAGCGGAAATTAGGAAAGAGACTGGAATTATAATCATGTTTCCATCGAAAAATTATCAGATAAAATGTCAGATTCTGTAGATTACTATAATATTATGGTTCAGTGATAAGTGATGTAATTCAAATTTCATCTGCTGAGTACAAGCGGCGTTACATGTCACTGGATTTGTTATTGTTATGATGTTGTTTCTAATCTTTTACAAGATCACCACCTTCATCAACATCATCACCATTGCTATTACTATTACTACGACAATCAACATCATCACCACCGCTACCACCAACATTAACCCACCACACTATCACCACCGTCACCACCGTCATCATCATCATCTGATATCATCATCGCCACCACTACTGCCAAAAAATTGTTAATGTTGATTTGGATGTTACTGCTCAACATTAATTGAGAAATATTTTTGCTAGTGATTTCTTTATCGTTTTCTTTATCATCTTTATCGTCATACTCTTATCATACCTCATGGGTGGCATCGTTCTTTAGCCCTTGGTTTAAAGTATTTTGATATGCTCTCAGCTTGTCTGTTTTATAATATTCCGTATTCGTTTTCCGTTCATTTATCACGCTCAAAGCCTTACTTGAAGTACAAATCGCTCATAATGAGGGGTTTGGAGGCAACGATAAGAGAAAGCCGAGTGCACAATTATGATAGAGTTACTTGCTTTTCTGCTGTATGAGAACGTTTGTATAGTGGAACAAACTTCAGTATCGTCACATGATAAGACTCAAGGTCGATTGAGACGATTCTCATTGCCCTCTTATTTCAGTGTATTGCTGGTGACTGTTCGTGAATAGTGAAATGGGCTTGGTGGAGCAGATAGGACAGAGGACAGTATCGTTTACACTACTCGGTCACACAGGTGTGACAGGAATGAAATGCGAGCGCATCAAGTGTCCGTTCTGTTACACTTGTGGGTTCTGTTACACAATATCTAGACCAGTTTTTATTGCGGGTAATTATTTTGTTACAGTGCAGTGATGGCAGTGGAAGTTCAGTATACCAACTTCCAGTCAAATAAATGCACATGTCTTCTGAGCACATAACTGAAATAAGGATGTGTACACAGTCAGTGTTTCATTTTCGCCTTAACTCGGATTTAAGGGGGTCACTTTGATTATGTAATAGTGATTCTCTGAATTGTCATTTTAAATTGTGATTCCAAATAAAATGTACAACAGTGAAGAAACAGCCGTAAAGCTAAGAGCAAGGAAGAAAGAGAACAAGCGGTGTGAATCTTTACAAATGACAACACAATACTATGGACGTTTCGGCAGATGTGCCTTCCTCAGCTCTTGTTCTACGTGTTTACTGTGGTTGCTGAGGACGGCCATAGTATTGTGTTGTGATTTTGTAAAGCTTAATACCTACTTGTTCTTTTACCTTCCAAACAAAATGAAGCTATACTTTATGCATCCTGCTTGACAGCAAGAGTGAGTGTGACTATAATAGTTCATAAAGGTTTCAAAATGTACTATAC
>JAWQUT010000008.1:2548591-2573411 GCA_033807755.1 Ellobium chinense | reverse complement strand
GGGGGGGGGGGGAGAAATTCCAAAACACAAGTAATTTTTACATCATAGCCTCAGGCCGACGGGCTCAAGCTTAAGTGGTCGTCGGATCGGCAAAGTAGTTACAGATACAGAGGAGGAAAGGAGAGTGATCTGTCATCTTGTCCTTTTGGACAAGTATGCGATAGTCCTTTTGGATAAGTATGAGATAGTCCTTTGGACAAGTATGAGATGGCTGTAACAAGTAATCGATAAAATGTCAACTATAGGTTGAAATGAACAAATCTTATTGGTTTGTGCTCCTCTGTATAGTATTTTTCAAAACAGACATAATGTTTCACATGAATCTGGCTGAGGAATTATTCTGAAAATTACTCTGTCAACAGTACAGTACGTTAGAGCCTTAAGAAGAGACTCGTGGACTATCAGGATCATCGTTGTAGATGTTACCATTTTGGCTTTACATATGAAGTTACATCATTTTGCCTCCAAACCTTTCATTGCATGTACCCCTTTGGGGAACATACTATGAGAAGCAAATTCACTGTCTGTTGTAATTATATTGTGCATCAATAAAGTTAAATGGAAATGATAATACACTGAACAGAGTGCTCTGATTCATTCAAATTATGAATGTCATTTCTGACTACACAATGGCTTTCAGCTGTGTTATGTTTGAAGAACGTGACGCAGATAATGATGAGTGATAATCAAACATCTGGCCGGATAATTGGGAATGTTGGTTCTTGCACTTCGTCTGATTTTCAAGCTTTCTGTATACTGTCTCCTACGTTCCACTGGCTTCCCATTGTGCATTTCTTCCTGTTACTTAGAGCCGTCCGGGGTGTCGGGGTATAAAAGGGCAGAAGAGGCATGATGGAATACTTCATTAAATGTGAATACTCTTCATATGCTTCACATGGGACAACTCTTTTTTTTTCTGAAGTTCAAGAGTAAAACATTTCAAATTCATCTCGTTTACTGTCTCTCTAAACAGTCTAGTAAATAGAAGTTTGATATAATAACATCAAGTCTTTAAAATATTAAAATAGATCCGTCTGAGTCGAAGCAGTGTTCACGGCCAGTTTTATGCGAGACTTGCCTTTTGATGAAACAACTGGATAAGGCAACTTTAAAATAAGACTTCAGTATTGGAGAAAACGGATGACAACTATGACTTTGTTCACGATCGTGGTATCAATGTCGTTTTCGTTGACAGTAATGGTGACGACACTTAACGATACTGGGGACGATGATGATGCAAAACCTACGGCAACTTCATTGTGACGTTGGAAAAATTCTGAGATGCGTGATATGAAATGTTTATATAACCGTTAATGCCACTGACATTATCAAGTTTAGATGATGGACTATATGATCCTTGAATTCTTGATTATTATCGTTCATTTACATGTTGATATTAAGGGTGTGCGAGAAATAGTAAACATAATACAGTTAAGGTTATATAGTTTTTGACTGCATAGTTTAATAACAAACATCTTAACCTGAGTTTGACCTCTGAGCAAAACTTAATCACGAAATAATTACAGACATCAACTGGCTCAGATTATCCTTCTTATTTATTCCACATAACACTTAATTAGCTTAAGACATATTCATTTTCTTTGTTATGATAAGCTTTGCACTGCTGAGAGGATAATTAGTAGGATGCTGGTTTATAGCAATGCCATTACTGTAGTAATTAACCTTTTGTTGAAACCTTTAAGTGCAGGTATCAAAGGAAAATGAAACGTTGTAATTAAGCCAGAACTGATCTTTAGGAATGTTGTGATAAAGGCAAAGAGCTGTTAATCGTAGGTCCAATCTTCTTAAAGGATGACAATAGTCCATTCTTTTCTGCATTGCAAGTCACGTACTTTAGGCGGGATGGCAAGAAGTGAGAGATACAGTGTGGGTGTAAGGAGAGAGGGGGAAGGTGAAGGGGAGATAAAGCGATCAACACACCATTAGCCAGAACTCTTAAGTTTTCTTCAGGAGCATTATGTGAAAAATCCATTATATTGACAATCCATTATATTCACTAGCACCATGACTCAAACAAGGAATTCTCAGACAGCCACACAAGGGCTATAGCCATCTGGTCTGTGTAGAAGGATGCATATGGTAGACATGGCATTTATATATTGTTGCAGAGATCACCTTAGGGAATCTCAAGGCTTGTTAGTGACTCCACCTCGGTTTTCACTCACACACACACACACACACACACACACACACACACACACACACACACACACACACACACACACACACACACACACACACTCACACACACANCACACACACACGCACACACACACACACACACACACACACAACCTGCACTTCTATCAAACCTGGTTTTAACACTCACTGACTAGTCCTGGTCAACTTGCTCTTTAAAGGGAAAGGGGTCGTAATCAGACAGTCTAAAAAATCGACATATTTATTCAAAAGCTTTAAACCGCGCGCATTTTCCTTCAGATTGCCCTTTTCTGAGCCAATACCGCTCGAATGTCGGGATTTCCACTCTGCGTACTCCGTCCGCCATTATTCGTGCTGTGTGACGTCATAAAGTGAGAAAAGATAGCAAGCGATTGGTGCGGAGGAACTCGCAAACTGTCTGGACTAATCGTCTACTAGTTTATCTCGCTTTTTAACATGCGGCACGAATAATGGCTGCTCCCGCGGGGTCAAAATCCCGACATCCCAGTTTTTGCCCAGAGACTGTCACGTGTAAGGAAAAACTACATGCAGTTTAAATTAAAGAAAAGATAATGTGAACTAATTATTCAAATAAGTGCTCCTGACCCTTCAAGACAGGTGATAGTCTTAAATATAGGATAGCACATGTCAATTTACCCTTCCAATCTCTAAATGTCACACTTCTTTTTCTTCTTCTTCTTTTTTTTTTTTTTACAAAAGTTGTCACGAGAAGAAAGTCTATAATTAAATTACTGTAGTTTTTGCCGTACAAAAGGCTTCCTCGTTAATCAGATTTGTCGACAAACGCCGACGAGAGAGGGAGCGTGGTCATTAGAGATAACTGGCCGTTATGGGCGTGACGTTCACAGCGTGGCTGTTATCGGAGTGACATTCAAAGCGCATTCTCTGTTACTGTCGCTGATGGACCCTTGTCCTGTTATTTCCTACAGAAAGAAAATGGTAGTGGTTAAGGGTTTTGGGTTGGGGGTGGGGGGTGGGGAAGTGTAGTCATATATGTAGATATACAAGCTTCGAATAGCTGATGAAGTATTATATAAAGCAGCACAAGAAGAGTTTGGTATTGATGGCCCAAGGAAAGGGCTAGGGTTGTGGGAGAAAGTCTTTTACAAAAACAAAAATAGTATACTCGGACTTTACCCCACATTTTGACGGCCGTCACCGATAGTTTGTGGGATTTTCTGAGTGACTCTGAATACTGCTTACCTGCTGTTATCTCTGATGGTGATATACAAAATTTCAGTGTGGTGTCACCTGGTTATTAAATTATTTGTGTATTATGTGACTGTCATGCTTAACGCCCACTCACGCACCCCGCGCAAAAGGGCAAGCTCACCCATGGGCACTTGCGCAAATATTCCCATTATTTGAACACCTTAAGTGATAAAATCATACAAGCGACATTTCGCGATAACTAGAAAGAGAAAGTCTTCAGCCTCAGAACAAGTGTCCATGTTGTTATCTAATAAAAGCCATTTATAGATAAATATACAAATCACGTTAATGCAGTCTTTTCTGTAGGATGAGGGCCGCTGCCATTAGCAAACATGTTTCTTGGATTAGCTGTCTATGCTCAAGGCCGTAAAGTGTGGCGTCAAGGGAGGCTACAAAATGCAGAGGGAGAATTCTACCTATTAGCATTAAGAGCTCGGCTTTTTGCTGATTCAAAGGGTTGTGGAGGATGGAAGACAGGGTAAAGATGGCACCATGAAGACACCATGAAAGCGGTCGACAATTGTTGATCGCATGAACATGGAAATCTATCTACGATATCCCCACAATAATAACTTAAGCTATCCAGTAGCAACGCAGATAGTGTATGACGTTGTGTAAAAAGTGAGAAATTTCATATCCGTGTTTTGACACAACGATTTCTTGCATCTATACCTCAAGGGAGTGATTCTAAGATTGTTGCCACTTTTCCATACGACCGTTCTGGCGGCCAAATTGAATGTCACGATGTCCGCCATATAGTGCAAAGGTACTAAACAAACAATGTAATATTATCTTGGCTTCTAGAGATGATAACATGATAATTCTTGTGTTTATGCCATCATTTCCGAATTCAGAAAAGCTTTCAAAGTAAATTTGTCACCTATGCACACAATGACACCTTTCAGAGAGAGTAATAAAATAAAACAAACGCAAATCCTTTTTATACCACGTGTTTTCTTCTCCAGTTCTGTGACATTACAACAAAAGACCTTTCGTGGGCTATTGCTTCCCATTTATGACAGCCGATCAAAACCTAGCTTGCTTAGTGCCTCTTTCGACTTATAACTGGACCAGTGTATGCTAGAATATGCTAATCATAGGAAATGTGTTAAACTTGTTTTAATTTGACTGAACCTAGATTTAGATAGGAATGTATATTACTCGGACACTAAAAGTTTCAATTCTACAGCTTGTATTAAGTCAGGAGTAGAGAAAGGAAATCTTCTATCTTTATAATTATGAAACCTGAGGCCCTCTGCAGTCACACCTCTAATGACGATCTGTCCATAAAAAGTGGATGTACATATCAAATTAGGTTACCGTATTCAAGTTTCTTTTACTTAATTATTAATTATATTCAGCGTCCAAATAACCAATTTCGGGAAAAAAAAGAGCATAGTGATATTTCTTTGCGTATTGATGCAAGAGGGAGAGCTCCTATGACCGGGTTAAGCCATTTCCAAAGGAATGATTTCCCTTGCCCGAGCAGCAAAGACCTATATGAGAAAATTATGACGTCGATTAGGCCCTAACCTCTTCAGACAACAGACCTTAAGATCTCAGTTAAGGTTGTGGTCATCCAAATTCAAATGCAGTCAGTCATATCCTCTTTTCCTTCAGAGCTCTTTCCTTATCTTGTTTTGATCGCTTGAATTCTCTGCCCTGTCCGTATCGTGTCATCCTTCTTAGTCTCCTTGCATTCAGTCAGTCCCATGCTCCTGATCCAACAGGATCAAATCTTCGATCCCCGGGCTTAAGACACACATTTCGGTCTCATAGCCCAGATAGTCTTCGGGCGTAGATTTGACCCTCTATATCACTGATTCTTTACGGCCCACGACCATTACTCACTTGTCCACAGCTGTAAACTGATTTCAGGTCTTAACCAGGTTTTTGTATGCCTCTGACAGCTTCAACCAAGCCAATTCCGCGAAATTTTGAACAGACTCCTCCTCTTTTTATGGCTCGCGTCTTTAATCCCTTGTTCAGTAACACACGTTGATCCTTTTACATACAACCTCTCCCACCCCCTAGTCAATTCATTTACCCTCCTTTCGCCCTGTCAAATCCTTTTTCAGTCTCCAACATTTCTCGTTATCCCGTGCCCATTTTATCACCTCCGTAAACCCCTCTCCCATGCACAGCTGGCATAAATCTCCAGTTCGACCTATAGTCCATACACCTTAGGGGGTTTCCTCTTTGATGACTACTTAGGATGGAGGGAAAATCGATGCTGATATCGATATTTTCCATTATAAAAAGCGATGTATCGGTACCTCCAAATGTCTTTCAGTCTATTATTTTTAGTATAATGGAGCAGCGCGACCGAACGGTTACTGCACTGGAGTCAAGATCTAACGTCGTGGATTAGATTCCCACCATGGATATTTTGTAAATGCTGTGGGGAAGATCTCATTAACATTTTCTTCATTCCACCCATCTGCAGACTGGGTAGATGGCCGTAGATAATGAATACTCATGATCAGCGTCTGTAAGTGGCAGCGGAACTGTATGCTCCCCCGGGAGTTGAGAAAGATTGGTCAGTTCTAGTAGGATAATCATGGTGTAGAGTCGCGTAAGCGAACTTATAATCCGCAAGATTATTATCATCAGTACTGTTATTACTATTATTATTAATAATATTATTACTATTATTATACTGTAAATGCTGAGTGGAAATTTTAAGGTATGCAACAAACCACGATACAGGTGTTAGTTTACTTGGTGAACAATGAAAATACAGTTTCCACTGTATCGGTGTTCCAAAGTTGAATACCGAAAATTCCCTTGTATCGATGCCTAGACACCCATGAGCCCAACCCTAATAACTACTTCATCTCATATTGTTTTCCATTCTGTCCGACCATCTCTAGCGACCATCTTGTAATCACACACTCATGAACTATAATAACCGTCTGAAGCGCACCATCTCGCATCCACCAAGCACCAGGATCAATGGAAACAGACGGCAATGTTCTCCCTAATTGCAGAGATTCTATCGTACTTTGCTATCAACGTCGTCTCCTCTGCTCAGAACTGTAGCTATCTTGATGCCCAACTCTGTGCCCATCTTTTCTTGTTATTGTTACCGATTCAGTTCAATTTCTTTTGAATCCAACGTAAAATCTCGTAACTCATTGTCGCGTGGGTGCAACACACTGATAGACGCCACTATCATATTTTACAAGAGAAGCCCAAACTGTCTCATTTTCTGTAAGACTGCACTTCGCAAGCGATTCTTTGGGAATGTGTTTGACTGGTGAAATGCGATTTAATGGATTAGTAGAGTTCAGTCCGTCCAGGTAGAACTTACTGAGCTGTAGTAAAAAAAAAACAACCAAAAAACAACATAATTTTATCGGTGTTCGTCACGAACATTGCTTGTGGAAATGTCCAACAAGAGCAGCTCATGTCGAGAAAGAGTGCTAGCTTTTGGTCACATTTAATGATGTGCTTGAACAATTGCTTGCAATATCATGAGATTTGCTATGGTCACTGAATTATATAAAACATAGATATCTTTATGACACCATACGCGAAACTGGCAATCCAGACGTGTCAAACCCCGAATTTCGGTTAGGGAGACGTTTGTCGGGGTATAGCACCCAAGTAACGTCATTTTTTAAAGATTCTCCCAAACGTGGGATCTTGCACTGATCACAGCTGATCCCTAGATCTATTTTCTACATACATCAAACTTTACCAGTGCAGTGTTAACATCCTATATTCTCAGAATTATGGGCTAGTTTCTTGATATTCGATTTTCTTAGATCATACTGCACACTAGGATCAATCATTCTGTACGATAGATCTCAAACTGAAACAACTTAATTATGTACCATAACAAATGGAAAATAATGTAATGAGTTATGTAAGGTAATGCCATATAATATAAAAGTAGTACAATGACAGCTATAGAGCTCAAGAGATACTCCATCATGCATACTCACTGAAAGACGCGGGTAAGAGAGCTTACCCCTGGAACCATTATATGGAACTGCACGTTGGAGGAATATATAGGTTACAGGCCCGTAATTGTACTTTTACTATTGGGCTGGTAATTCTACTTTCACTATTGGGTCCTATTATCTTGGGATTATATTTCATCTCCCCTTTTCCCTCTTTTGGCGTGCCCTGCTTCCAGTGATAAGGGCTCCAGGCAGGCAAATTTTGATTTATTGGGAAACTGTGTCTATTTGACTTTATTTTACCAGGCACTGCTTAATCCTGGGCTGAAACTGTCGGGTCAAGAGTGTGCTCAGGCGGAAGAGGAGTGGCGTTGACCAGTGAAAACGGTAAGATCTCTTTACAAATAGCAACCAAACTCAAAATTTCAATTGGCTTGTTAGGGTTGAGTCAGTCTTGAAATTTGGGCCACATAATGATCTTAAATCTGATATAGGTCTGGGTGTAAGCTAAAGCTTTGGGTTCAGAAAGAAGCTCAAAATGCTTATATAGCCCACAGAGAAAAAAAGATTCCAATCCTATTACAGGGCTGTAACAAATACAAGAACCCTTGTATAAAGTACATAATTATAGTAGAACCCCAGTATAAAGTACATATAGTAGAACCCCGTATAAAGTATGCCTCGGTGCTTGGAAGAAGTAATGCTATTATTCAGATAAACTTAGTCTCGAGGTCCATGTGAATAATGTAATGATAGAATAATAGTGAATCCGTGCTTGTGAAATCCATACTTACTAACTAGATTTACTTACTAAATGAGTACTTAATACTGAGGTTCCAGTGTGTTTTGCTAACGTGTGTGTATGTGTGTGTGAGAGAGAGAGAGAGAGAGTGTGTGTGTGTGTGTGTGTGTGTGTGTGTGTGTGTGTGTGTGTGTGTGTGTGGTGTATATATGTGTGTATATGTGCGTATATGTGTGTATCATTGTTCATTGTAAAGCTATATAAAGGGGATTGGCTGACCCCTGTCAGTTATACGAACAGAGGCAATAGATACTATTAAAGCCTAAAGGGTGTTAATAATTTTCGAAGGATAACTGCTCTGTGCACTCGATCATAGCATTTTTTTTTATATTATGACGAAGACAGGGACAGACGTAACCTATGGGAGAGAAGGGGAGTGGAGTAGATGGGGGGGATGATGCGGCCCCTCATTGTTTACACATCCCATGGTTTGTTAATAAAAGCTGAACCTTGTATCACACTTCGCATCTTCACCCTCCTAGCCAGACAGACCTTCTTCTCATTCCCAACCTTGTTTTTCTCTCAGCATATTTCTACTGTCGTCAACTCATCAGTTCCTATTAACATCCCCTTAGGAGTGACCTATTAATATTTTTGCATCATATTCAGCCACTGCCTATGTGTAACTGGCATTGTCACCAATACTTAGAGTAATTAACGTTGATCGGCAGATTAAAAAAAATTAATAATATAACAATTGGAGCGGAAGGAGACACGCTGAGATGCACGAGAAGAGAACTCATGACCTCATTATTCATCATGAATTATTAGAAAAAACTAAAAACAAACGAATAACGAAACAACGCAAAAAAATTATCACTCGCACGATGTTCTGCACAGCCATGTGAGTTAAGGTCTGGACTTTTGGTTAGATATACTGTGTGAGTCATAAATTCACCCTTTCTTAATAGCAGTGGTGTTTCTGCTGCCTCCGAAATATATCGGAACTAAATTTCCTCACATCCGAATGAACTGTAAACCAATTCCATTTTTTAATCTCTAGGGTGCGCTGCACGCTCCACCTACAGACAAGGTACGTAACAACATGCTGTTAACAGGGTTGACTTTATGAAGCCACGTTCCTCAATTCATATTTTAAAAAAAAAATAATTTAAGGCGTCTAGCATTAAGAAACAAGGTGTCTGTTTCATGCCTCTATATGTTGCAAGTGTTTTCTTAGCTTCCAATGTTATTGATGGATCTGACCTCGATAATTACTATAAGAAGGATAAAGTAAATGCACATAGATCTGATTTGCTTCCCACACATATTCTAGTGCACTAAAAAACCGGAGTCCATTATTTTCATGTGAAAGTTTACTCATGAATTCGATGATCTCAGACCGTCAAAACTAAAGACTCTTCGCAAGTCGACATTGAAGGACCCTACTGTATGTTTATGTCCGTCGTTGTTAACTGGGGCCACTTACTGTGGGTCGGGGGGGGNGGGGGGGGGGGGGGGGTAAGGGCACTGAACCCTGCATTCTTTGGTGATCCCAATGAGTTCATAGACAGCTGATTACCCCTTGAGCGGAAGTTAACAGGACGTCCTTATATTATAAGCCTTGTTACAAACAGCTGTTAGATATGCTATTATGTATCGCTATATTACAAACAGCTGTTAGATGTACAGTTATGTATCGCTGTGTTACAAACAACTGTTAACTGTACTGTTATGTATCGCTATTACAAACAGCAATAAGATATGTTGTTTTGCGGACTTGGCACTGTCCGTGTCGTATCTGTCGTGCCTGTGCGTCACTGACCAGTTTCTACTCTCAGGTTGGTGAACTCATGGTAATCTGGTGCACTGACGCACGGAAAACATTCATGACCTAAAGAAGGGGTACGATACAAAGGGTGAGAATTCCGTGCGCAGAGTCGAAAGGTTTTCTCACTGGTTAGAATATTGTACAGAAGAGCATTTTTATCCTGACCACAGGAGAACAAATCTACAGACGAGACAAGCTCAAGGTTGGACATCCAAAAAAAACCAACAAAAACCTACCCGTTGCCAGTCCAAACAACCATGCCAACCACATTGATTAGCCTTGGGTAATAGCGGCTGTACTTGTCGACTAGCCAATGTGATCACAAGCCAAGTGAGATTGTCCAGGGAAAGAGGTATGTTCACATTCAGAATTAAATAATCTGCTTTACGATAACAGAAAAAAAAATTCATTAGTTGGAAACTTTGATCTGTACTCATAAGTTGCAGTGCACTTCCTGAAACTAAGACTGGAATAACCCAAACTATAATGGTTTGGTCAATTTTTGCGCTTGATTCATTGAGCATACATTATCGTGAAACTCAGAAATAAATTGGGTAACCCGCGCATGACCTAGTAATATAAAACTTACGTTTACATAGCACATCAATTGTGCAGATCTATACATCTTTGCACGATAGAAGATATGAGAATAAAGGAGCTCTTTCCTCGTAACCATATTTCTGATCACAGCCAATCTTTGCACTTCGACTAGGCAATTGGGAAAACAAGTGGTGGCTCGTCATAGTGCAACCGTGTCAGTGCCGGGTTAAATTTAGACACGAAAATGTGTAAATTGATTAAAGAGAAGTACAGTTAAATGACCAAGTAAAATAACGCCTGTATCGTGCTTTGTTGCATACCTTAAAATTTCCACCCAGCATTTGCAATATAATAATAGTAATAATAATACTAATAATAATAGTAATAACAGTAATGGTGATAATAATCTTGCGGATTATAAATATTGCATCCAAGCTTATATCCGCTTACGCGACCGTACACCATTATTAATATTGTCCTACCAGAACTGACCAATCTTTCTCAGCTCCCTGGGGAGCATACGGTTCCCTGCCACTTACAGACGCTGAACATAAGTAGGCCTATTCATTACCTACCGCCATCTACCCAGTTTGCAGACGGATGGAATGAAGAATTGTTAATGAGACTCCCTCATAGCATTTACAAAAATAATATCCATAGTGGGAGTCTAATCCAGGGCGTTTTAGATCTTGACTCCAGTACCGTAACCGTTCGGCCGTGGTGCTCCATTATACATACAGTATAACACATTCATGTGCGCCCTCGTTCGCCCGCTCGAATGATAATCATAATCACAATCCATCCACTGTCTTGTTCTGTGCAACCTGGCGTTCCGCTATGAGCCCCACAAATGCTAGCCCCATTAAGACGTCTACTGTACTGCACGGGTAGTTATGGGAATCACAAGCCGCCACTGGGAAACAAGCGGAAATAAATTTTGTCTCTTCAGTGGTGTTGGAATTCACAGCTTTAAGAAAAACATAAAAATATTAAAAGGGATTAAAATTTCTAAGGGCGGGAAGAGGTAGGGAGGAGGGGCGACAATGAAAAAAGGAAGAAAGGACCAAATCAAACAAAAATAACAATCATTGAATAGAATAAACTGTATAGATGATAACACTACCACTAACTCATCGTACTAAAAGTAGACATCATCATAGCATACTGGCATCAACCATCAACTGGGATCCTATTTTTGATCAGGAGCACCAACAGTAGCAGTATCACTCCCATTACCAGTTGCAGCAGCGGTAGCAACAGCAACAGCAGCAGCAGCAAAGTTGTAGAAAAGCTGTATTTTTAGCAGCAGCAGCAGCTGAAACGATGAAGACATTAGCACCATCAACAGCAGGAACCTGGACAACAACATCTATTACTGCTACAACGGTGCTTCAAATTTCAAAATACCGCTGTACCACACATTGCGAGTCATCACCACATACGACCATAACAACAACAAGAACAAGAACAGCAACTACTACGTCAGTGGACAAAGCTGTGTGGCCAAGCCCTTCAAGACGATGTTTCACGAAAGTCGTCTGGTATTGATTGAGACTAAAACAAAATTATGCTCATGAAACTATTCCTGACTGATAGCCACATCGCAAATCCTTACAAGCGCAAGGAAGGCATACACTAATCCCACCGGCATCCTTCTTCACACCACTAAGTTATCTTTATCCCCTCTCTCTCTCGCCCACTCTCTGCTCTTTTCTCTATGTGTATATGTGTGTGTGTGTGTGTGTGTGTGTGTGTGTGTGTGTGTGTGTGTGTGTCTCTCTCTCTCTGTCTCTCTATCTCTCTGTCACCTCTTTCTTTTTTCTCTCTCTCACCTCTCTCATCCACTCAATAAATCTCCCCTAGAGTGGCTGTGTTTGTCACTGTTTTTGAACCTTCTGCTATTTTCATTCTTAATCTTCGAAATTTTTTTGACAGACAGACAGACAGACAGACAGACAGACAGACAGACAGACAGACAGACAGACAGACACTTAAAACAAAGAGCTAAAGAGATACGATTAAATGATGACGCTTGAACTTTAGTTCTTGTCTCATAGAATGCTAAGATATACCGAGAGAATCTTTCTTGACGATGAAAGAGGTTGATGCTCAAGTAAAAGCTATGAATCATGCAACTATCCGACAAAGAAGTTTGGTACTTGGTAAAGTATGGATTATGAAACTATCAGAGACAAAGAAGTTTGGTACTTGGTAAAGTATGGGTTATGAAACTATCAGATTAAGAAGTTTGGTACTTGGTAAAGTATGGATTATGCAACTATCAGACAAAGAAGTTTGGTACTTGGTAAAGTATGGATTATGAAACTATCAGACAAAGAAGTTTGGCACTTGGTAAAGTATGGATTATGAAACTATCAGACAAAGAAGTTTGGCACTTGGTAAAGTATGGATTATGAAACTATCAGACAAAGAAGTTTGGCACTTGGTAAAGTATGGATTATGAAACTATCAGACAAAGAAGTTTGGCACTTGGTAAAGTATGGATTATGAAACTATCAGACAAAGAAGTTTGGCACTTGGTAAAGTATGGATTATGAAACTATCAGACAAAGAAGTTTGGCACTTGGTAAAGTATGGATTATGAAACTATCAGACAAAGAAGTTTGGCACTTGGTAAAGTATGGATTATGAAACTATCAGACAAAGAAGTTTGGCACTTGGTAAAGTATGGATTATGAAACTATCAGACAAAGAAGTTTGGCACTTGGTAAAGTATGGATTATGAAACTATCAGACAAAGAAGTTTGGCACTTGGTAAAGTATGGATTATGAAACTATCAGACAAAGAAGTTTGGCACTTGGTAAAGTATGGATTATGAAACTATCAGACAAAGAAGTTTGGCACTTGGTAAAGTATGGATTATGAAACTATCAGACAAAGAAGTTTGGCACTTGGTAAAGTATGGATTATGAAACTATCAGACAAAGAAGTGTTCATTAGTTGTATCAAATCTTGTATCGTCCATATACCGCTTTTGGCGGTCTGGCCCTCCTCTGTAAACGTTGGTAAACGTGGTCAAATAATATGCTATGTCATAGCGTCCTGTGTCTTTATCTTCTTTGTTGTCTTCAGAATATTATCAGTATGATATGTGAGTGTTTTTAACATTTCTCAGCCACATGTACTTCTTCTTCATCATCTTCTTCTTCTTCTTCTTCTTCTTCTTCTGCGCATGAATTCCGTCGAGTTTTTAAACTTCACATACCTTTCCCGTGAGCACATGTGCTTGACATGCATTTCAAAGTTATATTAAAATTATTTAGTGTAAAGCGAGTTGGAAGTTCCTGAAAATTATGAAAATAATGGTTAAGAAACCTAACGTTTTAAAGGTCAGCTTAGAATAATCTAGTTCCTTCCACTTAACCGCCTTTAAATCTGTCATTAATGAAGATATCTTAGACAAACTCAGGAAATCTTTATGTGCACTATGATGCGTTTCTATTTTTAAATTTTGTATTAGTTAGAAGAGGTTGCATATACAAAGAAAATAACCAGTGTACGACAGAAACTGTTAAAGTCTAGTGAGACACTAATTTTCTAAATAGGTACCTTCTACTGCAGGTGCGATAACGTGTTTTGACACCATCTAATTCTGTTACAAAAATACAGTAAGCCTGTAAGAGTGAAAAAAAAAAAGCAAATGTCTATTGGAATAGAATGTAATCTTGTCAGTCTAAGAAAAACAAAAAGAAACGAGCTGTAACAAGGGCTACCTGATGGAGAAGGAAAAAAATATAAAGAGAGGAGAGAGAGACAGAGTGTGTGTGTGAGGGAGTGTGTGTGTGTGTGAGGGAGTGTGTGTGTGTGTGTGTGTGTGTGTGTGTGTGTGTGTGTGTGTGTGCGCGCGCGCGCGCGTGCGTGTAAAAGCCCCAAAATGGGTTTCACCGCCGGTTACACAAACGTACAAATGGGTTCATAAGAAAAATGGGTTTATTTTTTTTCTTAAACCCCCTTTTTTTTTGAGCATGCCATGACATTCAGGAGGCCTAAAATGAGGTTCTCTTGCAAGGATTCAAAGGTGCCTCATTTTCGGTGTTTTACCGTTACTTGCGTTTCTCGAAGTTACACTGGTCAATGCGTATCGGCCTGTCAAAAAGACGCAAGTGGTCGCCCAAACCTCTTGTACTAGGCTAATTCTGATTAGTCAATGCAGCCAATCAGATGTGGCGTAAGTTACGGAACTTTTTTACGGTCCTAGGGGCTAAAAAAGTCAACCGCGAAAAAAGTCAACTCTAGTGAGATAAAGAGAGAAACCTATGAAATATCAAATTCTGAATTAGGGTAGGGTTAAGGCTAAAGTTATGGTTAGGGTTAGGATTAGGGTTAGGGTCATCGGTACTAAACATTAGAGTTGACTTTCTTTCTCGGTGGGTATATTTTCCGAGATTCTTTTTTAGCGCTGACGACTTGCTTTCTGCGACCGGTACCGGAACTAGACTACCGGAAACAGATTTACAGATGCGACATTATTTTGGTTACAGGCCTGTAAGTCTACTTTCACTTTGTGGGCCTGTAAGTCTACTTTCACTTTGTGGTCCTACTACTTAGGGGGTATATTTCATCTCCCCTTCTCCCACTTTTGGCATGCCCTGTTTCCAGTAATAAGGGCTCGAGGGGGGAAATTTTGATATCATGGGAATCTGTGTCCATTTTACTTTTTTTTACCAGGCATTATTTAGCCCTGGGCTGGAACTGCCAGGTCAAGGGTGTGCTCAGGCGGAAGAGGAGGGGTTTGGCGTTGACCAGTGAAAAATGTAGGCTCTGTTTACAAATAGCAACCAAGCTCAAAATTTCAACGGGCTTGCTAGGGTTGGGTAAGTCTTAAAATTTGGGCCACATAATGAGCTTCAATCTGGTATGGGTCTGGGTGAAAGCTAAATCTTTGGGTTCAGAGGGCAGCTCAAAATGTTAATATGGCCCATATTGAAAAAAGGGTCCAATCCTATTACAGGTCTGTAACCTTTTGGTTTCTCCGGATGAGGGAAAGAAAATCCAGATATCTAGTCTACCTAGATCTATAACTCTGACTCCAGTCAGTCTAATGGCAAATATATAGTCTAATTTCGTTTGTTGTAGATCTAGATCTACTTTTAAAAACAAATCAGACCTAGACTAGACTGGACTATGTTAGACGTCTGCTGTCAGTCTTCACTGACTTCAGTGCACATGGCACATGTATCATTTTCATTTTCACCATCCAGTCCTCCATCCTCTGAATTTTGTTCACCAGCTTAGTGCTGTAGGTCTATTTCTTTACTTAGGATGATGGAAATCCGTACAGCCAGTAGACTAGTATAATGTGTGCAGGTTACATAAAGAAAAGTATGGATTCTCACACTTATGACCTGATAGATGTAGAGTCTGTAGTCTGTAGAGTAGAGTGTAGACATCAAGTCTACTCTTGCTGTAACTTCAAAAGTTGGGATAGACCTAGACTAGATCTAAGTCTAGTCTAGTCATGGAACAACATCGCCGGAAGGCAAGGCATTAGACTAAATGAATAGTATCATAAATAGGGTATTGAATGATTAGGTGCTGTTGTGAGAGTGCCCAAAAGATTTTTTTTTAAAATTCAATGTTTAGCGACCTAGCCGGCATCTTTAGTTTAGTAGGCCTACAGTGGATTGTAACCCACCATATAGTGACATTGCCTAATTGACATTTTCATTATATTGACATACTTTTTAAATCCCGATTTTTCAATGTCTATCTATTACTAGATTTAGTACATAAAAATAACCTGGATCTGTATCGACATTATTTTGTGGTCATCCCTCTTATATCAACACGCCAGGTAGTTTTTTTCCTTCTGTCTTTAGTACACATGGCCTAAAGTTGCGCCTGGCCAATAAAAGTTCATCGAAAAGGTAAAGGATAAGATAATCATAGGATATCTCTACAAGAACTGCCACTTTAATCCCCATTTCCATCATTACCATCCATGAAACAAAGAAGGAGTAAACAGTTATTACCACCAATTACTGGGCTTGGAAGATTTTGGGGGTGAACCAACTGCAGTATTCCTATTTTTACCTCAACTTTGGTATTATGAGAACAGTCAATATTCAATCATTGAAATTCTTCACTCTACAGCTTTCGTCAGTGTCAGCCAGAAAGCATAGCATGGACAACAACAAGCCATTAACAGCTCAAAAGTTTTTTGAATTTCTGGGACTACCTCAAAGGTATAAGAATGGTTGCTTGTTTACATCTTTTATTCCATATTCCTCCTTTGATATTAATCCTTTCATTCAAGCTCATTCCACCTACATGGGTACTTATTTTACACTATCATACGAACAGAGTTTCGGGATTTGATTTGGAGTTTGCAAGGTTGGTGGGCAGAATGGGCTTAAACCCTATTCTTTCCACAGCCCGGCGATGTTTAACATGTTGAATATGCACACTAGGCCTTGACGATTATCGCTTATCTCTACTGAAATTCTTCTCTTGGAATCATGGCAAGTGAAAGTCATTGCAATATGGAGAAGAGCAAAGCGGACATTGAAAACAAGTTAGATCTAACTCTATAGCTGAGTTTTTGATATAGAGAAAAAAAAACCTACAAAACAAGCACACACACACACAGATTCGCCGGAATGATACATGAGCCAGTTTGTACCAAGGATGAAGAAGGCGATAGACAGAGTTTAAAAAGGAAAGTTATTAAAGAGATAGTACCAGAATCCCTTAAACTACCCACATGCCGACAACATTATCTTATGTTTTGAGAAAACAAAAGATACCTTCAGCTGATTAACAGCTAATCACAACTGCAGATTTCTTTCTCATTAGGCGTAAGACATCCCCTTTGCTTTGCTCTTCATCCTTCACTTCCCCTATTCCTTTCTTCCGTCCACACTCCCTTCTTTCAGATTCTTCCTCTTTGTATCATTCCTTTTCCTTACTTCACCCTCTCACCTAGTGACAAATAATTTCTTCTTCCACTCTCCTGCTCCTAAACTTTCATGCTCTCATTTCTTCCTCTCTCTCTCCCTGTCTTCTGTCATCCATTCTTTCTCATCAATCACTCCTTGCATTCTGATCCTTAGTCCATGCCCCCTCGTCCTCTCTCCCTCCTCTCTGTCTCTCTCATTTACTTATTTTTACACCTGAGATCATGATTGATTTGATGAGCTGCTATGAAAAAAATGAATATATTAAAGATGGATGTTAGATTATCCCCAAAAATATGGAAATGTTAACAAATCTGGATAAGAAAGGAAATGTAAATGTTATAACCTGTGTATGGAGGACATTATGTGAAATAGGTTTTGGATATGTATGGATGGACCAAAATATTGGCCGATCACATGTTTTTCTGAAGTTTCTTAAAAGCCAGGTTACAGGATATTGTGCACCAAAATATATATGCCTTTCTAAATACATGTTCATTAGCGGATACTTATGTTATGATTAAACAGTCTATGTCTGTAGAATTTTATTTACACAACACATAGTAGAAATTTAAGGCACTTTATTGCAGCTTTTAGACTTGGAGTTTATGATTGACAGAAGAAGAGCAAAGGGTGTACCAAGAGATAAACATTTTTGCACACTTTGCTCAGAGGGTGCTATTGAAACTGAATATCCTGATGACATGTCCTTTGTATAAACAAATACGTGAACAATTCCTACCGACTGAATATTTCAATAATGCAAATGCCCATGAATTTCTGTATCTTATGAACAGCAGAAATGAAATGATTACTTGAAATGTGCCGAAATTCTTGAAAGAAGCTTTTGCAAAACAAGAAGAATAGTTGGACAAATAAAATAGGGGATAATATAACAGTTGAGGATATAGATCCGTTTCATATTTTAACGTTTGTTTGTTTTTTTTTGGTAAGGTAGAATTAGTGCATATTGTATGCAACAGAGTTGTGTGTGTGTGATTAGATATGACCATGTCTTGTAGCGGTATGTGTACTATAACTCTTAATATGCTATTGATCAATACTTGCAGTATTGTATTATTAACTGAATGTCATTATTATTGTTATTATCTATGTTATTGGAGGCCTCTGGTCCTATATTGATGGATAAACTATTGAAAAGTCAGTGAGGGGACATACCAAAGAGATGAAATTTAAGAGAACATCGCATGTTTAGACCTGCAAGTAACCAGGTCTGATCTGTGTTGTGTGCCCATTGTTGTTTACAGGAAATCTTTAATGCCCTATGTAAAACGCCTGGTTTTATAAGCTTTGGTCTTTTTGGTTGATGAATACAGTGACAAGAGTGTTTTTCAGGAAATTTATTATTGAATTCATTGGGTTAAATTTAGCAAGAGAATTATATGCTTATAAATATGAAACATGTATCTTGAAGTGCAATCTTCTGCTAATTGTTGATTTAGTTACGTGAAAGCACAGTCAGTTGGTTTCACTGCACACAATGAGACTATTATTTATCAGTATTTTCCATTAGCTAGTATAAATCCTGTGAGATATTTTTCTACTCTTTAATTGCTTTTGCATTTGAAATGTATACTTTTGTACGCATTAATTTTATGATTCCTTTATATTGCACGATTTGAGAGAGCCTATTGTCTTTTAACATTTCAAAATCATATCTGTTGCATAATTCAATTCAGCCTGTACCTTTTCATGCATTTGTATGCACATTAATAGGCTTTCGAGTTGGATAGGCTAAATCCTCTTATGTTTCTTATTCTTCTTCTTGTCATTCGCCTCTCCTTCTTTCTTCTTAATTGATATCCTCCGCTTGTAAAGCACAGGTTTTGGCACACTTCCATTCTTGGGTCTTGCAAGCATGTCAAACTATTGATTTCTTATGAGATAAAGGTAAATAAGGTAATGTTTAAGTAAGATGACTTTATTATCCTTAGAGAGAAAAATTGCCTTGGCCGCAGTACATACACTTATAAAGAGTAAAATTATTTTTTTAAAAATCAAAAAGTCGAAACACAGTAGAACATAACCCATTCCAAATTCCAATACACTTCTTAGATTAGCTCGCATTCATGCATACTGCCATATGCTACATGAAACATTAACAAACTAATCACAACATTAATCACTCGCTCACTTCACATTCTTGTCCCGCACACCCTCCCCTCCCCCACTCCTGACCATTCTCATTGAGAGTTTACATACAGTACAATGTGCTTGTGTTTTACGTTTTTAATCATTGTGGCGGAGAGTCCCACAGCACTGACTGGATGCGGCACGAAAGAATTTCTGTATGAATCTCTCTGTTTTGCAACAAAGGGACAAAAAAGTCTGCCACTTTGAACTGATGCTTTATATTTATTGAATGGAGGATGTTCATTGTCAGAGACGATTTTATTTACTTTGTCGATGATTGCTTTTACATACAGCTGATCAATAGATGGCAGTGTGACCAGCATTATTTTTCCAGCTTTTTTAACAATGCAATTTATTTTGCTTTTATTCCTGTTTGTGATGTTACCCCCAGCATGTAATTCCAAAGGTAAAAATGCTTTAGAGAGTCGAAGTATAGAATAACTGAATGATTTCTTTGAGCCAGCGATTGAAGTACAATCTACGATAAGCTTTTTTATTAATCATATGATGGTGCCATGAGAGTTTATTGTCAACAGACATGTTGATCTGCACGTCCTGGTTATTTTTATAGTCAGAGTGACTTCATTACTTCACATGCCTCTGTCTGATCAATGAAACATGTGACAGGGAACATCGGTACTCATGAACTGTTAATTATAATGTTTGGCTCAAATAGCGGTTTACTTTGTGCTAAAAAGAAATTGATTGTTGTTTACCTGAATTGGTCAGTAATGTGTATAAAACTTGGGGTGGGCTGAGAACATATATTTATGTATTAAATGGACGTTGCAAGAGACTTAACTGGTTCATAGGTCACAAGTTCAATTGTGAGACTTGCTTAGTCCTTTTGTTTTCTGCTGTGGTGAAGTATGTTGGTCGCAGAAAATTCTATAATTGTTAACTACCACATGATATGAACATTTTAAATACTTTGATGTCATCTATCAAATGTAACAGCAATCCTTTGTAGTTTGATCTTTGAGAGACTAAATGAACATTACCGTTATTTGAATCTTGGCTGTAATTTTCTGTGTTATGCTGTGGTTTACTTTTATGACCTTAAAAAGCAATTAAAATGTTTTACATTTTGCACACTTTAGTTTGAATCTTTTTTGTTTGAGCGATGTTTTGCATTGGAGTTGAATTGACTGTTAAGTTTCCTCTAATTTTTAGAGCAGTACAAATATCTGAACTGCAGATAGTTTAAAGTCAGAGAATGATGATGGGATTGGTGACTGTATGACAATTGCACTCACTTGGTCAACAAGCTTGTAATTTTATATACATCATTTCTTGAAGTAGACATTGTCATATTGATCAGGGGACCCAGGAACATTAAAACAAATTCAAACTCAATAATCTAACAGTTTAATATTTTAATTATTTATAGTAAAATACATGCATTCCCTCGGCTTTTAAAGTGTTCGTGAAGCCAGAAAATGAAGAAATAAAAGGCATATACTGGTATTTGACAAACAACATAAATAATATTGAACAATCTTTTTTAAATGTCATTCATTGCCACATACTTAGTAGTCAATATATAGCTTTGCTTGTCATTCCACCATTTTCATTTAGGCAAATTACAATCAGTGAGCCACATATTAGTGCACTGTACCTCCCTGTTTAGTTCAACCAACTTTGGTACCCTGCAAACCCATTATGGGACATGAGAGAATAATGTGTGTCTTTGCTAATTTTAGATTCTGAACCCATTGTTGGAAAATGCCGAATTTTTTCCTCTTGTTTATTTAAGTCATTAAAATTTAGTCAGTTGGTGATATACGAAAACGAAAGTATCTACAGCCATGAGGAAGGGTAGGAGACCAAATGAGGCTGTGTGGGAAATATTTTCCCATGTTGGTGCAAGAGACCCCATTTAAGGGCAATTACATGTGTGTGTGTGTGTGTGTGTGTGTGTGTGTGTGTGTGTGTGTGAGAGAGAGAGAGAGAGAGGGAGAGAGAGAGAGAGAGAGAGAGAGAGAGAGATGATAATTTTCCTGAAGAAAAGTAGTGTTAGATTCCGCACTCGTAATTATGTGAACTTCCCAGTATCAGAAAGCTTTTCTCCGAGTTGTTTACCAGCAACAAAGAAGTTTGAACTATAGAATGTAATAACGCTGTAATTTTGCACTAAGTTGACGGGAATAATCATTCTGATTTAATGTAACGATACGTTTGGCTCCTACATTATGTCTTATGAGTTCAACACATGACACATGAAGGCTATCATGTTTTTTTTGAACAAAGTACTCAATGTCGGTATCGAAATCTAGCAACTAGTAGGCCAAGGGACATAGCCCTGGTTATCCCCACAATAGCACAGTTGACACTAGTTGTCTCCCTGTAAAGGGTCATCAGCAAGTCGATAATGAAATCCCCGCAGAATCATGCTGCATTCAGGCTTCCGCTAGCACCAACCATCTGCGCATAGTAATACATAGTCTCGATTACACAACAAATGAACGTGGGAGCTTTCTGTTCTACCAGTGCATACTTAGCAGTGTTTACATGAAACTGTTGTGTTCCATCCATGGAGTGGGTAGAGAGGAGGGAGGGGGAGCGGATGAGAGCTTCAGCAGCTTTACACTCATTGTAGATCAAGGGGAAACGTTGGGGATGAGTTGAAAAGTGGGGAAAATCAGCATAAGTTAACTGTTTCTAGGGTTACTATTAGAACTGTACTCTTGTAAATTGTCCCTCGAACATCTCTGTTCCCCGTCCACAAAGCAAAAGGCTGAAAAAAAGCGCAGTCCCATTTTCGTTTTTTTTTGAAGATTTGAACTAAGATATAGACTAAAATTAATACTGACAATATAAACAAATAATGTCAAAATTTTCAGGAGTTTCTTTGTTTTTACTCTTTTTTTTTTGTCTGAAATTTTGTAAGGCCTAAGGGGATTGGGTAGTCACGTTTTATATTAGCATACAAAGCTTGTATAGAAATCCGGCTCTGAAAATCAGCTTCCTTATAAATGGGTTACATATTATATAAGCTTATAACCCACTTATAATGTTTTATTGTTGTATTATCGGTCCGACTTTGACTCTGATAGGCCTTAATATGAACAGAAAGTAACAAGGAGCTCAAATCACTGAGTTTATTGGGTCTGAGGCCAAACACATATTGTAGTATAAATAATGAACACCTACAGACACCACAAGAACAGGAAAGATGATGCTTGGTGGCACCTCAGACATACATCCTCTATTCATAATCAACAGACAATTCAACAGCGAGAACAGAAACATAGAAAGATATTCACAAATCTCTAATAAACTGGTCAGATCAAAATCTAAGGTAGGTATAACTATTTCAGGATGCCAGAGCAATTCTTGTATTCATATAAACATTGTCTTCATAGTCACAGTAGATAATATGTCATACCATCTGCATTGTTCAACACCAGAGGAACTCTCCCGGATGGTTTTCATATGGGCTGCGTTTGCTTCATCCCTGCAATTTGACAAATTATGAAGCCACACTCTTTCCTTAGCAAAGGAAGTATATATAGGTCTCTAAGTAAGCCAAAATGGCTGCAGTTAAAGCGGAAGTGACAGGAAAAACTGCACTCACATGGGAGTGGTGTTTCTTATACGTATTATATATACATGCAGCAGCGTGGCCAAACGGTTAAAGCGTTGGACTCAAGATCTAAAGGTCATGAGTTCAATTTCCAACCACGGCCGTGTTGTAATTGCCTTGTGAAAGCATTTCATTCACATTTTCCTCAGTCCACCCGTCTGTAAAATGTGTACCTGGCTTTAGGCAGTGGAAGATAATGTCAGAATGCTAGTGATCAGCGCCTGTAAATGGCAGCGACACTGTATGCTTCTCAGGGAGCTGAGAAAGTCCTAGAGTGATCAGACCTGCTGGGGTAATGATAGTGTGAAGTCGCGTGAGCGAGCATTAGCCTGGATATGAGACTTATAAACCACATTATTATTATTATTATTATCTTTGCCTCATTTATTAGCATGCACATCACCGTTGGTTCCTCTTCTCCAATACAAGACCTTTGACAAGACCTTTGCTTTGCACTAGCACGTTGGAGACCTTACATGGCTGCCGCCATACTGCCCAGCTTTTCTTTCCAGTTTTGACAAAAAAAGGCCACATTTCTAACAAACCTCTAGTATTAAGGTGTGCAACCTTCCCCACTGTGACTGGCGCACACCAACCAAAACAAATATCCTTTGCTAGGGACTCTCCACAGATTACTAAGATGGCTCCTTTCACGGCATCATCGCAGATACAAAACCAACGTTATCTGGAAGTCTCCCAGTGGGCTAGCTTGCTGAAGAGGACTATAAATAACACCCAATAACCAGCCAGTCAACTACAGCACATCCCAATTCTCCATTATGGAGCTAACGGATATGTAATATAATGCCATGATAAAATAGAGCACACATGTCATGAAAGAAGGGATGGAATGACCAAATGTAGAAACTAATACCTTACTCAGTGGGCTTATTCTATTGCCTTAGAGTTCACCAGTATTTTTGGACTTGAATGATGTCTGGGTGGTCAGCTGTGAGTGGACCTGGTGTGGTCATTAATCATTACTATGAGGCAGCTTTCAAACTTATCATGGGTTTTGATGGATCTTGTTTAACCTGATTTCAAAGATTTATGCTAGACCTCAATTATTCCCATTGCCTTCCATCTTTATTTTGAAGTGAGATTTATAACCCGCCACCTGTGGCAAAGCCACATGTTTTGGAGCGTCTCTTATTTAGATGGAGGCAAACAATCATCATGACGTTTAAAAGAAAATCCGTGTTTCTTTAGTCATTAGCTTAGTCATGATGGTGGAAAGGCGGCCACAGAAGAGATACAATGGGACGCAACAATAAGGGCGTCTTGAGTTTTCCAGAGCTCAAACTGGACTGTCCCCATAAGGCTGATAGTGATATCTACGGATATTGCATCTTCCCCATCATGATGCGTTCGATGATTTTGTCTTGGTCCACTGACTCCAGAATGTGTGGTGCGTTGATAAGGACGCCAAGTGTACCACCAAGGGAGACCAAGATGAAGATGATCATCAAGAGGCGGTCAAGGACGGCAGCAACGTACTTCCAATCTTCCAGTACCTAGGGAGAGCATAGCAAAAGAAATGAATCCTTTTGCTACGTCATGTTTTTTCAAGTTCACCACATATCTTGGACTAAATAACTTGTGCGTAAAAATTGTTCGAAATTTAGGAATAATGACGCACGGGTGTGTCGATACGATACAGGGATGCCACTTTCAAGACTTCCTTGTGTGAGCAGGCGAGAGTGATTTGTGTGTGTGTGTGGGGGGGG
>JAWQUT010000008.1:2531385-2545572 GCA_033807755.1 Ellobium chinense | reverse complement strand
ACACACACACACACAAACACACACACACACACACAACACACACACACACACAAATACACCACACACATACACCCACATACACATACACACAGACAGACAAACAAACACACACACACACACACACACACACAAACACAAACACACACACACTCTAGCACACAAACACACACACACCAACCACACACACACACACACACACACACACACACACACACACACACAAACACATAAACACACACATACACACACACCCTAACACACAAACACACACACACACCACATACACACACACACACACACACCACATACACACACACACACACACACACATTCACACACACACACACAGAAAATTCTCTCGGTTCAGTGAAAATATAGATGCAGTGGACTAAAGTGCACTAGAGCGCACAAACTCGTTCTGTCTTGTACGTTGTTAATACTCGTTCCCTATAGCATATCACTGTTACCTTGCTTCTGCCATCCATTTGGCTTGTTTCTGTTTCTTTTTAGAAGCAGCTGCTGCAGCCAGTTTTGTGAAGATGTTTGCTCTCGGAACCTGTCACCACGAAATACAACAATAAATGCTGATAGTGTTCGAAATTATGGCCTGGCTGTCACATCTACATGTATTTAGATCTTTTTTTATTTGCGAAGGCAACCAGTCAAGTAAATTAAAATTTGTTTGTCTGTTTCATTATGAGGTAATGAAATGGTATGAAAAAAACTTAAGATAGCAATCCATTAGACCCTAGCCTGAGGTGAATACTTAATATCTCTATGGCCACATGCATAATCCTTATGCTAGTTAACGCACTGCGGTCACCACGGGAAACTCCCAAAACTATATAGTTGTGTTCACTATGGTTAGCGCAATAGGTTAACTAACGTATGGATTATGCATACGGCCACTGGTGTGTGCTGAAGACATACACATCCTAGTGACTGCAGTATGTGGGCTACCGCAGGTTTCTATTTCATGAAGAGCAGTGTCTATAGTGAACACCCAGAATGTTTCTACATAGTCTACCTGACACACACAGTTGTCCATGTCGACCTAGAATATCGTTTCCTGCAAAGTAAAATTTTGGAGAACTCTGGAAAAGGTTTAAAATTTTCTAATGACACCAACATTTGCAAAGGACTTTATTTGTCGAAGATGATCTTACATTTTAACACGAACGATTTTAGAAAGGGACAATTTTAATGTGCTACTGAAAAGATTTTAAAAACAAACCATACAAACACATTCATAATTTATAATCATAAATGGCTAAGGTTTATGGTACACGTTTCCTTGTTTGTTATGCATGAAGAGGACAGTAGTGGTGTGCAACTTAATTAGGATCATGTCTAGCTAGGGCTTCATGTCCTATAGCTTACCTGAGGCGTGTTTGGATACGATGGTGGTGGAGTACAACTTTTAGGCTGCCAGCGGCTATCATGGTCGGGTCTTTGCATAAACAAGAATTTAGGGAGTCTGGGGAAAGAAAGGTAACCATGATTACCAGGAAGATGAAGGACTCTGTCTCTTTCAGATACTGTAACCACCTCCTTGTTCGAGTCCAACCCCCTCTGCAAAATTATCGCTGAGAAGCAGGAATGTTATCATTTGAGACAAAAAAAAAAACAAAGGGAGGGGATGAGTTTTAACTCATTCCATGCCAATCGACGATATATCGTCGATATACGTTGCCGTGGCTGCGCCAGTTGACAGTGTATCGTCGATATCAAAGTCTTCTTTTGTTTTGCTACTACAGGTCTGGTTTGAAACTTTTTTTGTACTCATAAGTGACGACAACTCTTCCTAAACTTCCGTGCATGAAATCGGTGTTAGTTTTGAGTCGTTGGATGCGATTTTTCTTTATAGTAAGAAATAGTACTTTTAGAAAATAGTGGCCTGACAAAAACGTGGAAAACATGCTGGCATGGAATGAGTTTAAAAAAAAATCTGTCTCTGTCACTTCAGGGTATTTATTAGGCTATAGATAATGATAATCCAGCTTGTTTTTTTAATGGCTTGGTAGATGATGATGATGATAATAATAATTAAATTTCATTAGCTGACATTCTCAATGAGCAATCTTTACACAGTTTTTATTCCAACAAGACAGACATTAAACTATTCACTGACATTCTCAATTTCTGGAGTAGGAGGAGGGGAGGGCTGTAGGGATGGAGCTGAAGAGATGGGGAAGGGGAGGAAGAGAAAAGAGGGGTTATTTAGTGCCGCTGCCATTTTTACAAGGGCTAAACATTACAGCATTCTCTTGGTATCTCTTCCTGCCTTTTTAAGGCAGATACCCTTTGACGGACAGCAGCACATTAAAGAAATTATGAATGAAAGCAGGTACACTCGAACCCAAGATCTTTCTATTTGGAGGGCAGTGCTGTAACCACTCTGCCACACTGTTCCAAATACATATTATGGGAAATTCCATCAAAATACCACAATAGTTACACTAACTTCTAAACGGCTTTGACTTTACAGCAAGCAGTTTTGGTTTATATTTAAAGAATGTTAGAAACAACTGAAACTAACTGACTTAAATTCAAAGCTTTTCCAAAATTTTGCCTAACTGACATGGCATTTTGCTGGAACTATCCACTGTGGGTCAGCATGTCTGAATGGTTGCTGTGTCGGGTTCAAGATCTAAAGTTGGTGGATTTAACTTCCGATCATGGTCGTGTTGTAAGTGCCTTGGAAAAGCATTTCATCCTCAATCTACCCATCTGTGAAATGGATACCTGGCTATAGGCAGCACAAGATATTGTTAGAATGCCAATGATCAGCGCCTTCAAATGATGAGAGCGGCACTGTAAACTCCACAGGGAAATAAGAAATTCCTAGAGTGATTTGGCCTGCTGGGGTAACAATAGCGTGAAGTCAAGTCACACGAGCGGGCATTAGTCCGGATACGAGACATAAACTGCATTATTATTATTATATTGGAAATATAATAATACATTATATTACATGAGATAGCCTGCATGCACATACTTATACAATAGCAGCCAGCACATCCATCTTGGCATAACGTTGGTGCGTGGTGTCCTGTGGTTGGCAAAGATAATGGACACAGTGACCAAGATCTCCAGCACGTTCATGATGAAGGTGAAGATAAAATATTTGGCAATCAGGGGTATAGTTATAGAGGGTGGCAAAATCTGAAATGAAAAGATTAGCAATTGAATATCTTTATATGATGTAACATTTAATTGGTTGTTTTTTTCAGACAGACAATAAAGAAGTATGTTGTTGGGCTTTATTACAAACGAAAATCTTACCCTCTCACTGCCAGCCAAACTACTCTTCATGGGTTAGTCTGGCCGTCCAGCTGAAATAACAATGTCCAGATGTAATAGAGATATACAGGGCTAGAGAACAAAGCTTTGCAAGAAGCAGGTGATGAATTCGAGGACGTCTGTGTGCACTGAAAATGTCTCTAAAGTACGTTTTTTCCTTTAAAAGGATACACTCTGCAGACATTTTGAAAAGCATTCTTTTAAATAATTTGAAAGCTTGCGCATTAACACTGGGATCTTTTACCATCGTTAAAATTACATAAGTGCATTGGTGCTGAATGCCTCCTTAGTGGCATTCAAAATGCAGAGTTGGTGTAATTCTTATGATGGTAAGAGATCCCACCGTCACCATGGAAGTTCTCAAATATTAAGGTATATTCCTTAAATTAATACGTCTTTTCACAAATAGTCTCTAATTAGTCCATTAATGGTTAATTTTGAGTGTTGAACTAAACCAGCGGTCGATTTATAACTTTCTGTTTACAGTGGACAGGTGAAAGGAGGGAGGATACGAAGAGAGAAAGACCTGCAGGACAGAGAGAGAGAAAGAGAGAGAGAGAGACAGTAAGAGAGAGAGGCGGAGGAAGGAAAGGGAAATAAAACGGTAGGAATGCCCAACAATAAAACAGAAGGAAAGAAAGGAAAGAATGAATAAAAGAAGGAAGCAAGGAAGAAAGGAAGAAAGAAGAAAGGAAAGAAGGAAGGAAAGAAGGAAGGAGGGAAGGAAGAAAGGGAAGGAAGGAAAGAAAGAAAGAAGGAAGGGAGGAGCGAAGGATAGAAGGAAGGGATGAGGGATGAATTCAGAAATGAAGGCAGAAAGGAAGGAAGGAAGGCAGGAAGAAGGGAAGGAACAAATGAACGAGTGAAAGAAGAAAGAAAAGATTCACCTTCTGTAGCAAGAGCAAAAACACGACCAAACTGACAAGTACTGAGATGACCAGTGTAATTTTCTCGCAGCCATCAGCTGGCAGGACAAAAACACAGAGACACACCAGGGCATGGAGGAAACATGGGATGATGAGATTGACAGTATAAAACAATGTCTTCCTTCTGATGATCAGCTTGTAGACGATAATTTCCTTGGGCTGGAAGAAAAAAAGAAAGAGAGAAACGAATGAAGTTATAGAAAGAAAAGTAAGACAGGAATACAAAAAAAAATAAAAAGGAGAGAAGAGGACAAGATGGACGAAAACTTGAAAGATTATGGTAAGAATTAAAGGAAAATCCAGTCGAAAGAAAGAAAGAGAAAGAGAGAAAGACTACGGGTAGGATATAAAGCAGGATGAAAGATGTAAGACAGAAAGAAAGAGCAAGGAAAGAAGCGGCTAACTATGGGAAGATAATTAGGAAAGCACAAACAGGGAGAAAGAAAGGAAGAGAAAAAAGACAAGAAAGAGGAAAGACAGCAAAAGAAAGAAAGAAAGAAAGAAATGTCATTTCATTAATCATCTTCCCTTCACTGTAACTCATCTGGAGAGTAAACAGATTTGAGTCTAGAAGAAGTTGCGATTATTTGAAAATATAGCATTTTGATTTATGGAAATGTTGCGAATAAGCAGAACTTGTGATTATCTGGATTGTATAAAATCAAGGGGAGTCGACAGTCACAGAAAATTTCAGATTAAGATAATCAAGTACCTGTTGCTTTCTCTCTCTCTCTCTCTCTCTCTCTCTCTCTCTCTCTCTCTCTCTCTCTCTCTCACACACACACACACACACACACACACACACACACACACACACACACAGAGCAAAAGAGAGAGATACAGACAGACAGAGAGAGAGCCAGAAAGAGAGAGGGAGAGAGAGAGAGAGAGAGAGAGAGAGAGAGAGAGAGAGTGAGAGTAACAATAATAGGGCATCCATGGTAGATCTTTACTTCGCCATCGCTCTCCACTATAACGGTCTCTCCAGGACAGTCAATGATATCCCATGCGCCATTCTTCATGTAGTCTGACAGATCCATCCGGTTCTTGAATGTCCTCCCTTCTAACAGTATGTGTAAGTTGAGAGTACTACCTTCAAATGTCCAGGATCCAAACTTCATTTCGCATATCTGTGGATATATTCATACAGATGAAAGAAAGCCATTTTTCCATTCATAACACAGACTGGACCTACCAAAAACTTTTAAAAAGGGCTTTAGATCAAGAGAATTTTATATACTCCTCTACTTCTCTAGATCCAAAATATCAGATACAATGCATCTAAACTGGTTTCAATCTCCTCGATTGGCGTGACCAAATGGTCACGGCGTTGAACTCAAAATCTAAAAGTCATGATTCGATTCCCGACCACGGTCATGTCATAAGTGCCTTGGGAAAGCATTTTATTCACATTTTCCTCAGTCCACCCGTCTGTAAAATGGGTTCCTGGCTAAAGGCTCTGGAAAATATTGTCAGAATGCTAGTGATCAAAGCCTACAAATGGCAGCGGCGCTGTATGCTCCGCAGGAAGTTGAGAAAGATCTAATGTCATCAGGCCTGCTAGGGTAATAATAAAGACATGAAGTCGCGTGAGCGGGGGATTAACCTGGACATGAGAATTAAAAGCCGCATTGTTATTAGTATTATTATTATTACGACCATTATTGTTATTATTAATAAATTCTCCTTATGAGAAAAAAAGATCTGATTTGCTCTCGCAGTTCCGGTTTCAACCTACTTTCAACGAGCACTTAAAAACCCAGGATACTACTTACAGAGTATTCTGGTAGGACTTCATTATTAACTGAGAGGAACAGGCAGATTTTTATCCTAAGTTTAGGTACTAACTAAACTAACTCAAAACAGTGACCTAGAGGCTAGGTGAGTGGATTGTCACGCGGACTCAAAATCTGAAGAACACCTTAAATCTTCAAATGAATCAGTCTAGCATAAACACATTTCTTTTTTTTGGATGGGTCAGAAGCATGGGCTGCGTCTGTTTGATCCCTGCAACTTGACAAAACGGCGAGCCACATTCTTTCCTTAGCAAAGATGTCAGTTTCTAGGCAAGCCAAGATGGCCGTGACTAATACAGAAGAGACAGAAAACTCTGCATTGTTGCATTGTTGAGTGGTGTTTGCCATACTTATATTTTTGCTTCATTAATTCGCATACACCCCGCCGTTAATTACTGTTACATCCGTCTCCGATACAGGACCGTAGATAAGATGTTCTACTAACAAATTTGAAACCGTAGATGGTTGCTGCCATGTTGCCGGGCTTTTTCTTCCGGTTTTGACAAAAGACGACGCATTACTAACGAATTTCTAATAGGTGTGCACCTTTCCTTACTATAACTGGCGCGCACCAACCAAAAACGTAGCCTTTGCTAAGGACTGCTCCCAGAATATAAGGTTACAGGCCTGTCACGAGGTCACCCAAGGTTAGAGCGCTCACTCGAAAAATATAATTTTGGGGTCAGTGTCTAGACTACTGACTACTTTTAAGCAATGTACGTGGAGCACGAGATAGCGGGAGAATGAGGGAGTGAAAGGACGAGAGAAAGTAGGAGTATAAAAGCTCGGTAGGGGGTTCAGTCGAGCAGCTCCCCAATGCTCGTATGTGCTTGCGCATGAGACGATATGCACGACAGAGTGATATTGTGACCGAGAGTGTGCGTTTGACTGATTCAGGCCTTCTCGTAAGTGTGTTCTTAAACTTATAGAGAGGATAAGATAGGCCTAGATATTTAACCTATGATGTAACCTGGGTTAGAAACATAGCGAGAGTAATGATCTGATGTTAACCCATGTGTTAAATGAAATGCTGATGTGAACTAGGAGCAGCGACTAAAGAGCGATGCGTAGTCAGTGAGAAAGTATTGATGATATTATGATATGATATATATTACATGACATTGGTAATACTGTGAGAGTGAAAAGAGAAGTATTGCAGTGTTAGCGTATTGTACTATGATGGGAATGTCGGGAAGAAGGTATTATTTGTACTTTATAAGTAGCTGGGAGTGCACGATAAGAATAATTGGAGGGTAGAAATAAAGACAGCATTGGAGGCATGACAGCCAGGGTATAAATGTCATAAAAAATCAACTCCCTATTTCAGCAGATGGAGATTATCCTATGTTAGCAAGAGATTACTTAAATGTGGTTTTATTACTAAAGGGTCCCAAGATGAGGAGCTCCGTGTCGGCAGACACGAGATCCGGCTTGTAGCCTTACGGTGTCAGTGCCAGCCTAGTCGTGACCCCATGCTATGTCAGAGACAGTCGGGAATCTAGGGCGGTGAGAGTACATGAGGAGGAGAGTCAGGAATCTCGACCCGCACTTAGCCAGGGATAGCATACCCAGGTGCGGCCCCATCACTAGATCGAAGCTCTACCGAACATATTAGTACTATCTACTTAGGTTTCCTGAAACCTTGATACTGCTTATTGAATGAGTGAATGAAGTGAGATTATGATGAGTGAGGTGATGTTATAGGGACCTCTTAGGACCTCATAGGAGATACTTACTGTGGAGCCTTTACCCCAGGGGGAATTATAGGACGCAATTATTGTGAGACTAATTACTACCTAGATAATGGATTATTGCCTATACCTTTAATTATTATCGTAATCTTGTATTCCTCAGTGTTGATAGCCTGTCGGGCTTTAGATTAAACTAGAAATGTATTGAATGATCCTCTTTTGTCTTTTATGTATGTATGAAGTAGTTAGGACGAGTGGGACCTCATAACAAGGCCTGTAATTGTACTTTCACTTTTGGGTCCTGGTTACAGGCCTGTAATTGTACTTTCACTTTTGGGTCGTACAACTTCGGGGTTATATTTCATCTCCCCTTTTTCCTCTTTTGGCATGCCCTGCTTCCAGTAATAAGGGCTCCAGGGGGGAAATTTTGATATCATGGGAAACTGTGTCCATTTTACTTTATTTAGCCCTGGGCTGGAACTGCCAGGTCAAGGGTGCGCTCGGGCGGAAGAGGAGGGATTTGGCGTTGACCAGTGAAAAATGTAGGCTTTCTTTACAAATAGCAACCAAGCTCAAAATTTCAATGGGCTTGCTAGGGTTGGGTAAGTCTTAAAATTTGGGCCACATAATGAGCTTCAATCTGGTATGGGTCTGGGTGAAAGCTAAAACTATGGGTTCAGAGTGCAGCTCAAAATGTTAATATAGCCCATAGAGGAAAAAAGGGTCCAATCCCATTACAGGTCTGTAACCTTAAAAGGACGGTCCCATTCGCGACACTGCAGGAACCAAACAAACGTAGCCCTATTGTTGGACTTTGTCGCAAAATGGCATACGGAAATCTTACCGTCTGACGGTCTAGCTAATATTACTCTCTATGGGATAGTCTAGTTTTCCAGCCAAAATACCCCTATTTATCATTCCACCCCTCTCTTTTTTTTTTTTCTATATGACTTTCAATGATGGTCTTCTAGCTACAATTTGCTTTCAAACTTGACCATCAGTTCTGAACAACGTCATAGCCTACATCATTTATCCCAAAGATTTGAGTGACATACCTGCTGATCAAAGGGAAAGTACTCCACGTCAATGTTGCACGAGCTCGTGTAGATGGCAGGGGGAATAAACGTAACATGTCCGGTGCTTAGCAAGACACAGTTGGGATTATACGATGGCTCGTACTTTCCATCAGCACTGTGGAGAAAAAATAAAAAGGTGCAGTTCATGTTTATTATATCATCGGTATTATGCTTTGTGGTTGTCATCAAAATTGTCATCACTATCGACATTGTCGTTGGACTACTGTGGACTAATGTGCTGTGATCAGCTTGTCTGTCGTGAGAGGAATAAGACTACCCGGGGATTATAGTGTGGATTTTGTCTTATTAGTGCACACTTGTATGACAGGATAGTTTGCTAAGATGCACTGGAAGGTAGTTATGTTCTGGCATGGGGGNGGGAGAGGGAGGATGTATAAGATGAGATACGTGTTGTTTGTGAGTGCGCTGTTGGCGTGTATGTGGTGTGGATGTGACGCTGAGAAGGATGAGCTCACCAAGAAAGAGATAGTGTAAGGATTATGGTATGTTTGTCTATCCGTCTGTCTGTTTATGTCTGCCTGCCTGTCTGTCTGTAAATCTGTCTGATAGCTCTGTGTGTGTATGTGTATGAATCTGTCTGTCTGACTGGCTGTCTGTCTGTCTGTCTGTCTGTCTGTCTGTCTTGCTGTTCAAGCTGAAAAAGTGTTATGATATTTGCAAAAGTACACATTTTTTATTATGTCACGAATTGTTACTAAAAATAAACTAGACTAAATGTATCAACCAAAGATTTTCTTGCAAGCTGAACGTGTCATCAGGTTGAATTGCTATCATCCTAACTGTATAAAATATGCTCGTTTCGCATCATGTTTTGTTGGGTTTTTTTTGCTAAAAGGGGGGAAAATGTTAAATCGTAGACCTAGGGCCGTATGCACAGTGTTGCCTAACTCTGCGCACTGGCGGTAACCTTGAGAAACTGCGAAAACATCAATGAAGTTATCGGCGGGGCACAAAGTTAGTTCATAGCTTGCGCATTATTGATGGGATCTCTTACCATCGTAAGAATGACAGTAGTGCATTGGTGCTAAATGTCCCCTTGGCAGCGTTCAGCATGCAGAGTTAATGTAATCCTATGAAGGTAGGAGATCTCAAGGTGAGCCCGAAGTTCTCATTATTTTTATTTGCTGTGATTCCAAGATGTTTCGAAGAGTTGTCTATCACGGTTTGGCACAATGTTCATGGTACTACTACTATGTTATGACTGAAATTATGTTACAGGCCTTTCTAAAAGTGTCAACTTTCAGAGAAGCATCAAACACAGTACAATCACCTTCGCTTTATCACAACTCCTTGGGAGCATAAAAAAAAAAAAAAAAAGTTACGATTAACGAGCTTTCCGACTATCCAGTGACATTTAATACAAATAAACATTATTATTTTGCTATTAAACATGTGTTGTGACTAAGCGGAAGTTGCGATTATCCGGATTCCGACTAGGCGAAGCGACAGTTTGACAGTGACTCAGTGACACAGGTCAGTGTTGAAGACAAGACTCACTTGTTAAAAAGCACCATATCGGGTGTCCAGACATGCCCATAGGCGATCTTGATCTGTTCTACACCGCCATAATCTTCCGGGTTCCAGACCAGCTGAAAGTCATGCCATTCCTGAGAAATCAAGAGAGTGGAGGAAATGGGCTGAAGAGTTCTTTCTTTGCGTTTTTCTTCCTTCCTTCCTTCCTTCCTTCCTTCCTTCCTTCCTTCCTTCCTTCCTTCCTTCCTTTCTCTTTAACTCATTCCTATCTTCCTTCTTTCTGTCTGTCCTTCCTTCCATCCTTCCTTTCTTCCCTCCTGCCTCCCTTCCTTCCTTTCTTCCTTTCTTCTTTTCGTCCCTCCTACACTATCTTCCTTCCTTCTGTCCTTCCTATCTTCCATCCTTCCTTTCTTCTTTGCTTCCTTTAATTCGTTCCTCTCACCCTTCTTTCCTTTTTTATTCTTTCCGTCCTTCCTTCCTTCCTTCCTTCCCTCTTCCCTCCCTCTCATCTGTCTGTCTTTTTTTCTTTCCTCGTTTTCTGTCCATTTTTCTCCACGTTGTATTTTTCCTTCTTGATGAAGATATTAAAAATAATCTAAACCTTGGCAGAAATGTTGGGTCTTGTCTAGAATGTTAGCATCAAACTCTGATGGGGATCTGCATCAACAATAACGGCACATGCATTTTAAAGAGCACTTGTGGCAGGTCAAAACAGGACATTTCATAATTCCCAGTCTAAGAAAAGGAGGTATAAGCATACAGTACTGGGAAATCTTCTGGTTACTAATCGTCTCTGTGAAAGTATTTCCCTCTGGCTATATTCCAGAAAGAGGGAAGAGTATCTATGAATATCCTCATGAAACAACATTATCTAGACTAGAGAGCTATTAAAAACAAAACAAAAAAAAATTAAAAATAATATATTTGAAGATAATTTACTTCCTTCACTAATGTTGAATGGGAGAGCGGTACACCAAAGCTTCAATATACGTTTATTATAATTCTGACCTGTAATGTAATTATTGTAATTTAATAATGTCCCGCTCCCCTGACCGAAAAACGCACAACAGCGCCACTCAGAGCTTTCGGTCTATTGTCGACTCTATATTGGAGAAATACTGAATATAGCGAAATTTCAATAGTCAGATTAAAAAGACTATTATTTCCATTTTAATTAGCTATGAATAAGAACATGTATATTATTCAGTTATGAGCATTTTAATGCGGTCACAACAATTTTTATGAATGTGATGGTTCAAAGCCCCTTAAATGCAGATGAAAATGCTTTTTCTAGATGTAATGAAAACTAGCCATGCCCTTCTGTCAAGTCCTTCACGGCCAAGACATTAAATAACTCCGACGAGTGGCCGAACTTCCCAAACGTAGCGCTTTCTACTTTCTACCACATGATTAAAAATCAAGAGGCGCTGACACGCGGTTTTACCTGTACACCGGGGCGAAACACCAATCTGCCTTCAGCCACCCTCTGATCGTTTGGAACAAAAGAAACGCGAGTGGCGCTGTGCTGTGACCCGGTGCAGCCGAATCCATCTGTGACCTAGCGTCTCTCGTCTCTCGTCTCTCACGGCCTCTCGACTATGGAGGAAGCGATCAAGGATCCCCAGGACTACACTATATAATTGAACTTTAATTTGTACAATTTGATGTGTCACTTGTGTAGCTGTCACGGTATCAACAATAACTTTATGAATTCAAATATCAGACTGCATAACAGCGCGACTGGATTCTAATGGGGCCGTCCGTGAATACTATTCTGGCACTTATTAATAGTCCAAATCACTGATCGTGTAGAATCCTATTAACTGGCTAATAATATATAAAATCCCTTTTTCGGGGGCCTTGCAAGCCAATGTCAGGTTATAGAAATTTATAACAAGACCTGATATCCAATTTGAACGTTTCAGATACAACCTGGACCTTATAATTGTGAAGATAAAGCGTGCTAGCCTATGCATTAGCAAGCGGTCAAAACCCGCCTAAGAAATATAGGGTACCAAGTCAGAAGGAGAGGTGGCTATTTTTGAACTGGGCCCAATCTTTTCGAATAATCCTGTTCACATCAATCAATCAATCAATCAATCAATCAATCAATCAATCAATCAATCAATCAATCAATTTGAGTGGAGCGAGCGAACGAGCGAGCGAGCAAGAAGCAAGCAAGCAAGCAAGCAACCAACCAATCAATCAACCAACTACTAACCAACCAACCAACTAACCAACCAATCAACCAACCAACCAATGAAAATGTCAACAACATGCTTGCCTGACTATGTATAAGTAGGCCTACACATGTGGCGAACTCCCCACCCGCATTCACGTGCTCATTCTCAGCCATTCTCAGACTGTTTCTCGCAAGTATAACATGCGTTTGAACCGCGTCAGGAGGCATTTACTAACATTCTTCACCCAAACCCTAATTACAGGCTTGGCAAATGAAGTCACTGTTTTGAACTTCGTTACAGCCAACCCTATCAACAATAAAATAAGCAACAGTTGTTTGATGTAATTCTTTTAAAATCATAGATTTTACAGACCACCAAAATGTGACTTATTTTCAGTTTCTTTTCCGAGTGCTCAAGATTTCTACTCCTTCTCGCATGCTAGCTATTATCGACTGTTTTCCAGGGCTTTTAACTGAGAGTCAAACAGTAAGAACCCAGGCCAGTAATCACTTAGCCAGGGTTGGGCAAGTTTAGCAAAACAAAAAAAAAAACAACAACAACACAACAGTTCAGATCAAGTTCAGTTCGCTAAGGGTAAAAACCTTAAGATCAAATTTAGCTCAGTTCTATAATAGTTTCCAGATCAGATCAGTGGCCCGTGATTTTAGAAACCGGCTTTCGGTTCTGGTTATTGAGGTAGATTTGAACTGAGCTGACACTTAGTTGACATGTGACTTTTGCACCTTGTATGCTCATAGATCTATGTTTATGATTCTGTAATGTGTGTGTGTGTGTGTGTGTGTGTGTGTGTGTGTGTGTGTGTGTGTGTGTGTTGTATGTGTGCGTATGTGTGTGTGTGTGGGATGCGATTGTATGCCGTCCCTGTACGTAATTACGTTAATGATGGCAATTTACTGTTTAATGTAGTCTCTGTACTGCACACGTTCAAATAGAATTTCCAGATGGACGATTAAACTATCTCATCTCATCTCATCTCATCACATCTCATCTCATCTCATCATCTTATATTATCTTATCTTCTCTCATCTTATCTTATTTGAACTCAACGTTCAGATCAAGCACCAAAAATAGCTACACTGTAGATCCCTATCAGTTCTTCTAAAATAGTTATTAAGCTCAAGCTCAGATCAAGTTCAGAAGAAGTGAACTTGAGTTTATGAACTGCGTTCATACGATCTCAGTTCTGCCTAACCCGGCACCAGCTTACCAGCCTGAGGTTAGAAGGCTTATACAATAACAACAGTCAGAGGCGTATTTAAGTAGAAAGGAAAGTCAGGAGCTCTATATGAATTTACTACGGGCAACCCTCCCTCCTCCCTTCCTCTTTCTTAAGGCAAATGCTCATAACGGGTGGAGGACCAGAGATAGAAGATACTTTATTACTGTTTACCTCCTCTATTCCACACCCTCCTCCCTTCCATCACCACCCTCCCCACCCGAAATAAATGCAACTGATTTTTAGTGCCTTTGTGATGATAATTTCGGCACCCCTTCTCCGCTACGCCCTTGCATTACTCCATTTCCCCCTCTACCTAACTTTCAACGTGAACTTCTTGGGCTCATATTTCCCCATCGTGGCCATCTGGCAGGTCAAACTCTACAGCCAAACTATAGAAACAAAGTATAGAATTTCCTGAAACCTTCGTTGCATACATCCAACATTCCAGTAACCTTTGCCATCCCATCAGTCATGAAAT
>JAWQUT010000008.1:2506099-2523007 GCA_033807755.1 Ellobium chinense | reverse complement strand
GGGTGGGGAAGGGTCTTAAACGAATAAGGGGCTTTAATGAATACGTTGATGGGGAGCTTGAGTGGATGCATTATGTTTGGGACTTAAAAGGACACTATGTAGCTTAACTGGTGTTGTTCTTTTGCGGTTTAAAAATACTATAACGGATACTGTATTTGGAACTTTGGTGGATACTTTATTTTAGGGCTCTAGTGGATGCGCTCTTTCCGGGCTTAACTGGGTAAGCTGTTGTAAGGCTTCAGCAGATGACTCTGGCGAGGGTTTTAGGGGGTACGTTGTTTTCGGACAAGCAGTGGAACGGGGACTGATAGGCTGTAAAGTATATATTAAGGAACTTGTCCACCGCAAAAACTAGCCTTATTCTAACCACATTCTTGAAGTTCATCTAAACGTCACTAAAACGTATTTTTAAGAGGCCTGACTAAAGTGATCATTCCCCAGAGGAGACGGACGGTCTGGCGGGAAGAGGTGTGGACTGACTCGCTGGAAGCTTTGGGACCAGAGACCGTGGCCTGATCTACCCGAAGCAAACCCTACACTTCAGAAAGGAGGAGGGACACGCCAGTCATCACCCCATGGCTACCCATAAGGGTGGTACCCTGCCAGATCTTCCTCACTACGACGTGTAAGGGTTCCGGGATGCAGCAGGTAACTTGACCATGCCTAGAACAGTTTTCAGATGCGTTCTTTGTGCCTGTTCTCCGTACAATGCTGGCGGCATGCTTCAAGAGAATGTTGTTAAGACTGGCTGTACTTCCTACCACAAGCGCATTCTAACTATATCCGTATGGTCTGAGACGTGAGCGTTAAATATGCATGTGGCTGAATCATAATATGTGTGTATGGTCGACCTTGGCAGAATTATAATATCTGAGTAGAGTCGACCTCATGTAGTCACTTAGGATAGCGAGTGTTATATCAAAAAACACATCATACTGTACCGCTTGACCAGGTCATGTGTAGCAACGATGGGGGAATAATAGTTGGGCGCTCAAATGGCTTGTGAACTTAATAAGTCAACATAAGTAGATTCAGATAGTCTGGTTAAACATCAGTATTCTCTAGAGAGGATGAGCAGTGAATGCAGCCATCCTTATTATGTGATGCTTGTAGAAAATGTTGGATGTACTGGCAGCTGGTCCTAAATATTGTAACCCTTCGGCCACAAAACATTGCATTGTATAAAATTATTCAGCGATCCGTGCTCCGGCAACTGGAGTATGAGAAACGTTGTACACACTGATGATTTAAGTGCATTGTTTCCTGTTTGGTGGGCACTGCAATACATCACCCAGTTTGAACAGAGGCTTCCTATAGAACTTCAGACTGCCGGTCACGCTCTAGTGTAAAAGTAATACGTGTGCATTAGCCAAACTCAGAATGTCTGAATACAGTGCGCAATATTACAAATCATCCGTACTCTGTGCAGTTGGACGATATTCCGATAACTGATGTAAGAGAGAGGTTATTCCCTCAGATGATATCAGTTATTTATTGTGTTTTCTAGGCACCATGAAAATTGATGACAGTGCACAATATAATCAACCATCCATACTCTGTGCTGTTGGACACTGTTCCGGTACCCGGGGTATGAGAAAAGCTGTGCGTTCCTATGATCTCAGGACAAAGAATATATTATTCCCTGCGCACTTGAAACAGCTAGCAATCTGAGTTCCCACGTATAACCGGCCCCTCTTTGTATTTTGCAGCAGTTGCACCATGATTAAGCACTGATACAGCACATGATGCGTGTGTAACCGGAGGGTACGCCTTTAGCTGCATATATCCTTTGAGAGGTCCTGGGACTCGTCTAGAGCAAAATGAATGAATGTATGGCGAAGTCTGACATGTTGCATTTCTTGCTGGACGCTGAAATTGACATGGAATTTCCGCCTCTTTCATCCTGAAATCTCTACATTACATCAGAGAAAACTGGACGCTGCCGTATCATGGATCATTGCTTTAATACCTGTATAATGTATTGTCGTTATCTAAAGTCGTTTGAGCATTGTCTCATAGGACATACTGAGAAGGATAAACTGAGAAGTTGAATACAAACTATTAGACTTTCCAGTAATGACCATTTTCCTTGCTTTAGATCATGTTGCATTTCATTTCACAATTATGTTAATGAAAGTAAAACGTTTTTTAACTACAAAGACGATCTCATACCAAGCCATAGTTTCACTTGGAAATTGCTGTATATTAAGAAGAAAGTAGCGGCATGCTGTTGAAGTAGTTGTCACAGTGATTGTCAAGTGTCATTTTCAATGATCACTGACTTTTTTGCTATACGTCATTTTATATTGTGTAATCCAAAACTGTGAGTTCAAGTGTGGCCAGTGGCCACCAGAAAGCACACAGAAGCCGTGCGTCTCTCAGATCAGCCCAGTAATCAGATCATTTCCAGCCATATGCATAAGTCTAATACGCATCTTTTCAACGGACCATAGTGCTTATAGTTAAGGTATTTGTCGTATGGTCGAGAACAGTATAATAGCCATCAGTCTGATAACATTCATGTGACGTTTGCCGTTAGCATTGCACTGAGTGCGGACACGAAGACCACCTGGAGATTGTTCCAGACCTGGTCCAGCCTGTTGTGTCCCAGGTCCTCACACGGCGGCGTGGGGACGGTCTGACAGGATACCACCTGTAAGGGTAGTATGGGCTTGATGGGCTGGGTGTACTCTCGCTCTTTCTGAAGGTCTGGTGTTTGTGATGGGGTAGATGGGCCGCGTTTCTGGTCGTAGGGCTGAGAGTATGTCGGTACTACTTCTCTACCAGCCGGCCTGTCTGTCAGACTCATTGTCTGTGAGGTTGTGTGAAAGACCCTTGGTCTATCTCCTCTCCCCACTCTATTCCAACCCTACCCATTCCACTCTCCCGTTTCATTCCACACCACTGTAATTTTCCTATACTATCTACCTTCCCCATAATTTTTATAATTTCACTTCATTCTATCCAGTCATAATTGAATCTATTCCATCCCATTCCCTCCATCCATCATATTCCATTCATTCCATCCATCCATCCCATCCCATCCCATCCCACCCTACCCTCCATCTGTCGGTCCATCTTTCAAATCACCCTCCCCCTCTCACCCATCTTATCCATCCTGACTTTTGCTTTTTCAGATGGTCCCACTATGCCTTTGTAATAAAATTTAGTAATTTACGGTATAGCTGCACAGCTTTTACATCCCAATCTCCTCCTGTGCCTGCCTAAATTTTGTGCCTCCCATTCCTCTTCTTCACTTCCTGTTCATCCCTTCGTTTTACCCCTTCTCTTCTGCCTCTTCTTTTCCACAATACATGCCTATTTTATTATTTTTCATGCCTTTCTTCTATATCCTACCCTTTTTCCATCACCACATATTCCAACTGTTCCTTTCTCCTTATCACGCTCCATCACTTAATCTTCTTCCTGTTTCTCATATCTCCATCCCATCTTCCTCCAACTCTATTCTTTCCTTCACCATAGTCTCAAATACTAAAGCAAAGCAAGGATAAAACAAAAAAACCATATAGTTACAGGACCATCGAATTGGTACTGGGCACAGAGGAAACCCCGCTTCCCTATAACGAGGATTTCATGTAATACTACAGCACAGAGGATCAAGCAACCTATCTGTCCTTGGTAATTGAGAATGTCTTCCAAAACAAACAATATGTTCTAACTTCATTGATAGACAAAGTATAACAAAATTTAGATCTAAGGAAACAGCACCTGAGGATGTTTAAGTGGGTCAAGTCATATCTACACAGCAGATGAGCAAGAGTCATGGAGAATTACAAAAGAAACAAGGAGGTTCATATATGATATTAGACAAGAGAGAGTTCTGTCACCAACAAGCAACTCCTCCTTCTCCAGCTTCCTTTGGAAAACTATAGCTATTTGTGTAGTCCTGATGTTGCTGTACTGCAATAGACTCCAGGCTACGCCAACACACAGGGCAATGAGATGGCAGACAGACTAAACTTACAAAGCAAGGAGCGGCGTGCGAACAGCTTGTGAGACCTGCATCTCTCAGACAGTAAAGCAAATAATTAACGGTAATAAGAGACGGGAATGGCGTAATCGATGGGCCACAATGACAAGAGGCAGATGATTGTATGACCATGCCATGTGTCTGCTCCAAGCAAAAGCGGTAACATCAATGCCTTAAATCGATAGAATCGGGCGGTTATCCGCGGCAAGCAGACACAAGATCTAATACTCAACCAACATCTGAGAGAGCCAATGAATAAGTATCCCCTATCTGCCCTTTTTGCTGAGATACGAGTGAAACTGCCTGCTGTTCATCATGTCTTTGAATACAACAACACAACAAAGGGCATACGTACCACCTCAAAATGAACATAGAACACACCAACAGGGACGAACTTGATTTCGCCGTAAACGAGTGAGCATTTGTCATTGTTTAAAAAAAAGAAAAGGTGTTAGGGAAAGGGTTGAATTACGGCGAAATCGAGCACACCGACCAACAGAAACAACTGACTACATGTTCAAAGACGTACACTTTCTGGATCATGGCATCTATGGAAGCAAGTGGATTGGGAAAAATAAGTAAAACAAAGTTCCCACTTAAGCTCTTGATCTTTATAACCGATCTGATGAAAGTATTGCTAACAGGAATAGGAGCAGCACTATAAGCAGATGACTTGGTCATGCGATGCTTTGATGGACCTACCGGTAGGAGCAACTAGGTATGCAAACTTGGTGCGCTATTTTACCATCAACAGAGAGAAGTCATCAACGACATCTTTCAAATTTTCAAAACAGAGTGCAAGCATCACATCTGGACGAACGCCTTTCAGGAGGGGTGATCAACCCAGCTATCAAGAAATTACTTTTTTTATTTGCACTGCGCCATCAAGCACATTAAAACTTTCGACAATGATTTCTATTCCGACATTTTTATTTTTGCTTATTTCTTTTGGAGGTCTGCTGTAAAGCTAAGGTAACCGAGTAATAACTAAAATGACCATCATAGTCTCTCTTTTACCCTCTTAAAACTTAAAAGGGATCGGATGAGCTGTAGTCGTAACCGATATAAAAGGTGGCCTCACACACACAAAAGTTACTAAAGTCATGTGTAAGAGGTGACCAAAACAAAAAGTTACTTAATTCAAAGTCCAAAACTCTTAAAAGTTGAAGAAAAACTAAGATAACATTTTAGGACAGGGACATTTTGGCTGGAAAGCCAGAATACCCCGAGGAGAGTGTTTTGGCCGGGCAGTCAGTAAGATTTTCTTATGTGGCAAAGCCCAGCAACGTGCTTCTCCCTCACGTTCAAACGCAAAAAAAGGTAGAAATTATTTATTACTGATTCACCTGATGGTTCGATCTTTCTTTGGATTTTGAGTCAGCTTGGTTTTGTCATGATTCGTGTGTCAGTTCTCGAAGGTCTGGGTGTCTGCTATATGAGAAACTGATAGATGGGTGTGCATGAGGAACATGTATTTCTCTTGCGGTGTATTGTGTTCCTCTAATATATTGTTTTGTAAAAATGATGAGTGTTGACCTATGGTCTAATGAACGCTTTGAAATCTGAACTGAACAATCCACTGACCTGGAGAGGAAATTGCCAGGAAGAGTGAATTATATAGTACATCTTAAACTTGGGATGAAAAATTTGTCAGTTGGATAGGGGAACTAACTCATAAAAATGTTCGGTTGAAAATACAATCCAGCCAGTATACTCACTCCAAAATGTTAAAATATATTAACAGAGAAATATAATCCATCCACTGATGCAATCTCTATTGACCGTCAAGATGGTGTACTTTAGTCATAGCCCCCAAAAAATGTAAAAAAAGCTTTCGGAGGGCTAATATTATCTTTCGTCAATTTTTACTAGATTATAGAAATGTGTCGCACAAGTAGGCAATATCCATCTGATAATGAGTCTAAAGTTTCAGCGGCGTAAGATGTTAAGTTATTTAAATTGACATTTTCTTTTTCATGGCAAAAGGGGGCTGCGGTGGCAACAATGCATGATGAACGTCATCTGAAGATGTATGAACGTTGTAGCTGCTGCTGTTGCTTTTATTTCAATCTTTCATAACTTTAATAAACTGTCTTCAGATAGGTAGAACCACTATTTAATGAACCTTTCCAATAAGCTGTAGAAAAAATTAAAAAAAGCTCTCCATTTGTAAGCTAGAGCCTTTAACACCCACCTTTCATTTACTTCGCATTAAGATTTTCTTATGTGGCAAAGCCCAGCAACATGATTATAAGCAGTACCCAGTCATTCACGCTTTCGAGTCTTACTCTTATGCCATGGCAAATATGATATTGTTTGTCTTGGCCGGCTGATTGGGGTAGCTGCGGGTGCGATTCCCAGCTGGCCCTCTGGGTGCAAGTCAATGCCACGTGATAGGAACTTTTCAGTGTTAATCAACGCCCTAGATTTGGTCTGTCACGACACGATTTTGACATCACTGCACAATGTGGTAAAGATGTTGCCTGCACATTTATCACAATTGCCATGTCGTGTGGTGCGCAGTCCAAAGTCGAATGCGTATAATCATCGCAGTGATGTGATTCTGACTTGTTTCCTTACACGCACTAAGTTTTTACTGGTGAATTAGGAGAGGCGCTCTTCCTTTGATGCATTAAGATCATTTCAGAATGCCAAGCAGTCTGCGGCACAGCTGTCTGCTGCGGTCTGACTCTATTGTCAAACACACTGTAGATCAGGTTATTGAAAGGATTATATTTTCACCGACTTTTGTAAAGCATATTATTTATTACATAGATCTATCCTCTATGCAGAATGACCCTGACCCCGGGAGCACCATTTAAGACCTATTGGCCACCGGTACCAAGCGCACAGAAGACCCCTGACACAGCTTCAAGGATGTCTGCAAGTGCAAGATCCGACTGACAAGCAGTTGCTCAGATTTACTGTGACACTTGACGAAAGTGTGCCAAGAGTGGCACAAAGAAAGAGATGCAAACAGGCAGGAGAGACAAAAGGACTGGCTGAAAGCAGGATGCAGCCACTTCATCCAAGTCTCCTTGCTTCGCCTGAACCAACTGCGGCAATGATTGTCACCTCCGGGTCGGACTATTCAGCCACACCAAATGTTGAAACTTCAGATACTGAGCAGGGGGCATCAGCATTAGCGCATCAGTGGGAGACAGCTCTTCCAGTATCAACTCTACAAAGCATACGATGAATTCTAAAACTGGTAAGTCTACCATTATAATAAATGTGGCCACACACTTTCACTTTTCCCTCCTTTCTCTCTTCCAATCTTTATACCTTTAGAAAGCATCCTGATAACCAGATAGGGTCACAATGAATTAGGAAATTAAATCTGAACCAAAATATATTTGAACCTGGGAAGGTGGGAAACTGACAGATTTTATTTTTTATTATTTATTTGAACGCCGATAAAACATCTTACTGATGTTTGACAAATTTAAATTACAGATTTACGGTTAGTTAGGACTTCGAATGTTTGAAATAAAAAAAAAAAACGTTAAATATTCAAGTGCACAGTATTCTTCTCACAGAAACTTTTAACGTATTCCCAGGAGCAAACCTGTAACTTACAACATTTTCAGCCCATTTAGATCTGTCGACTGGTACATTTTTCGTCTATCTGTTTATGTCATAAATCATAGTAAACTTTCCTTCTAGTCTAGTCATCATTTCAAAACCTTGCCATAATGTCTGATTTTACAAAAAGTGGGATAAGTATTGTAAACAGCTGATTTGAATTGCTTGTTGTGAGGACTGGAGTGGGGTAACTGTTGTTATTGTGCCCATAGTACAGAATAAAATCAACCCCACATTATGTAGATCTAACCAGGGTGGTAGTTTCATGTAATCTATGTATCTGAGCTTGCCAGTACATTTTCGTATTTATCTAATACTGTCCAACTAATCTGAAAAGTTTTATTAATTTTTAATATTATAAACTTCGCACCAATTCACCTATGAACCATTTTCAAACATTGGCAGAACGATTTTGTCAACGTTATCTGGTTTTCTTCACTGATAATCTGAAATCATATACACTGTCTCACAGGTCCAGCGGCCCTTTGTGTACAATGTTTTGTATCCAAGTGTTTAGAGAAAAACTAAAAAATATAAAAAGACGCCCATTAATCTGAGAAAGAAGTAGATTACCCACTGTGCTGACTCATATTTTTTTTTCTTTTTGCGTAAAACCCTTTTCCGTGAACGGCTTCCCGAGTTCGTTGTTTCTTGTGATGACGTGAGATTTTTGTATAGAAGCTACCGTAGACATTCAAATAACGCAGAGTTCATAATGAAAAGAGCCTACATTTTATTTGGTTTAATGGGGATTACTTATAAGACCACTAACCTTCTTACTGCTACTTTAGACGGAGCAAGAGGAAGGAGTTCCCTTATTTTATTTTTTTTAACTTAATCTCGCCATATTGTGTTTGATAGTTGTCATCATTGCTTAATGATAATTTTATTGTAATATTTGACATTGGCACTTTTACAGTATTATGTGCAATGTAAGGTGGCAATGTGGATAGAGACGAAACTCTCTCTCTCTCTCTCTCCTCGCTCCTCTCTCTCTCTCCTCTCTCCTCTCTCCTCTCTCTCTCTCTCTCTCTCTCTCTCTCTCTCTCNCTCTCTCTCTCTCTCTCTCTCTCTCTCTCTCTCTCTCTCTCTCTCTCTCTCTCTCTGAGCGAACGCGTTGGATATAAGTGATCGGATATAAGTGCTAGATTACCAGAAAATATCACCTTCACTATGCCTCTGATACTAACTCTATTGTAATGGGTAAATAAATACTAGATCTTTTCTTTATAAGATACATTGAGTAGACGATGCGTTTTCATCGCGATCGCTTTGTCTTCTCGGAAAAAAAACCACAACAAAACTGCACCGAAATTTCAAAGTGAATAATAATATTAATGGAGAGTTATTAATGACGGGCAGTGTACATCCTTTGGTGAGTGAAGTTTTTATGAGCAAGACTTCGCATTTTATGTGTGTTTTATGTTCTCCTTCTTCTCACCGGGTTGACAGAGAACTAATCCGTCTTGGCTTCGTGTCGATTTTCACTCGTGTTTCATGAAAGGGAAAGTACTTTTGTCGATCGCAAGGCTTGAGCACGTACGCTGAGGACGATATTGGTACGGGGCTGATCGAAACTTATTGGCTGAAGTGTTCCCGCGGAGTTTGTACGGTGGTCAAGCCACGTCAAGTCTGAGCTTGATTAAAGACGTGTGTGAGCTGGATGGAGAAATGAGATGATGGAGAAGGAGATATGGTTATGATGCTCAGATAAGACGATGGGGGACAGCCTGAAGACTTGGCTATAAAATTTTGGAATGGCGAGGCAACGACTTAAGAAATAAGAAAGGGATACTTGAGACGTAAGAGTAATATAATTATTACTGAACACAACGGGGGTAATAAAAGAGCGATGAGGATGACAACAAAGGAACTGATCTTAAAGTCTGTCAAAATTGTGGGTAAAAAAAAAAATCGACATGTTGCGTTGAGAGAGGGTTGGTGCAGCGGCAGTGCCTGTTCCGTTTCATTGGTGGGGTTAATATTTTGGCTGGGGCTGAGACATACACAATTCAAATTTTTTTTTAAAAATCGGCTAAGTGTTTTCTCTGTCAAGAGCATGCAGGTTCATCTAGAGCACAGCATCTCTGCACTTTGTAGTTTTCAATGGAAACTGCTTTTCTTTCAGCTGTAAAAGCTACACGTTTTTTCCCTTTACATTGTGCTGACGATAGAGTTAGGACAGAGAGAATGGTGGGGCCTAGCCTCACTAGTCTATCCTTCAACAGCGCACCGCTACTGGGTTGGTGGGTGAGTAACATATATTATTATAGACTTCAATGAGCATAACCCAGTGAAGAGTCGGAAATCGTTATTGGTGATTGACTATGTGAGGGAAGGGTACTTCCTTGACCTATCTGCTCTGACGCCCATGAAATGAGTGAAATTGATAAAGTGTTTCAATTTGCTTTGCATCGTGCTTCTGGCGTTTATTGTCAGTACGATCAGGCAATCGTGCATGATTGTATACCAAAATAACAAGTATGTGAATAACAGTGAGTGATAAATGCGCGAAAAACTATCTGCGTGCTTTTATTTGCATGTGCGCTTGAGGGAGGTGAGTGAGTGAGTGAGAGTGAGTGAGTGAGTGAGTGAGTGAGTGAGTGAGTGAGTGAGTGAGTGAGTGAGTGAGTGAGTGAGTGAGTGAGCGAGCGAGCGAGTGAGTGAGTGAGTGAGTGAGTGAGTGAGCGAGCGAGCGAGCGAGCAAGCGAGCGAGCGAGCGAGAGAGAAAGAGAGAGACAGAGAGAGAGAAAGAGAGAGAGAAAGGCGGAGGGATGAGAAGGTGGGAGTGGATAGAAGGAGTGTGTGTGTGCATGCGTGCTCTGCTTCACCTTTCGTTGCCTCATCCTCTTCCCTCCCCCCNNNTCCCCTTTCACTCACTCTTTATCATGTATTCATTACCGACCGGGTTTTCTTGTAAACACGCTTATGTTCACAATGTGTCCGTGTGTTAATAATGGTGTCGATAAGCGCCACGTATCTAGACGTGTAGCTGAACTAGGTGAAAAGAGTCTGGGCAGACAGAGTGCTAGTTGGGCAGACAGAGTGCTAGTTAAGCAGACTAATGGTGCCAAATTTTTTTGCATTTATGGAAGAATGGAAGCTAACAATGTGGAACGTAAATGGATGTTTCGAAATTGGATATTTCCTGAGAGACGAGTGGGTTTTGAAAGTCTGTGCGGCAGGCAGGCTGATTGATAGATAGATAGATAGATAGATAGATAGATAGATAGATAGATAGATAGATAGATATAGATAGATAGATAGATAGATAGATAGATAGATAGATAGATAGATAGATAGATAAACAGTCCGATAAAAAGGGAGGTAGGCATGGAAACAGGCATGGAACATCGGACATACAGATTATTAGGCAGCCATGTAAGAAAGGAAAAATGTGAAAGAAGACGGAACCTGACATCGTAAAACAAGGATAAGAAGGATCATGAGAGACGGAATTATCTCGGTATCAGCCTCAAGCGAGAGGGAGAGAGAGAGAGAAAGAGAAAGAGAGAGAGAGAGAGAGAGAGAGAGAGAGAGNAGAGAGAGAGAGAGAGAGAGAGAGAGAGAGTAAGAAAAATGGAAGGCCTGCCATTAGAAGCCGAGCGAAAAAGCCGAGGACGCTCTGCACTAGCCGCCTGATTTTAAGTGCTTTAGAGACAAACACATCCGGCGAAATGTCTGCGAGAAGTCGAAATGGGAAGGCGAGAAGGCAGATTCCTAGTGATAGTCTGAACCAAATTAAATTGATATGCCATTGGGGAGATGTAGGGCTGATTCACGAGAAAAAAATGGGGACATTGCAAAATATTGGGTTCCCACTCACAGAGGAAGAACGTTGTTTATGTATATTTGGCATGAAGCATGAGGCATATTGAGGTGAACATCAAAAAGGTTATTCAACAATATAGTGCAAGTCCGTTTAAATGTATCTAGACTTTTTTTTTATAACTAAGGTGTCTCGGCACTTTTAAGCTGTAACATAACCACAGGCATCTGGAGTTTTCAAACTTACAACATTATCCAACCAGAAGTCGCCCCCTCACACAAAATTGTGGGATTAACCAGTCTGTTTCATGTTTGACTGGGTGCTTTGTCCGATGCATGGTTTTATTGCCCCGTTGGCACTATATAGTCTATAACGAACTTAAACAGTGTAAGGAGTGAAATAAAAAGTTCAGCAGTTGCTGTGATTTGCTCGTAGTCATGGGGTCAAACATAGCAATCTAAGGTTTCATAGTGGTTTGTTTCGTTAAATCTAAAACCTATACGGAAAATGATGGTATGTAAAACTGGACAAGTTCGGATACGAACGCACTCAGAAATTTATTTCTCAAACACATTGTTGATACTCACATAGGCTGTCATAGTGACAATCAACATATTATTGTCATACATATTCAGGTGAAAATCGCGTGTTTCTGCGTTGCGTGGTTCTCTGGGAATCGTTGACATAAATGTTGGGTTAATAGAAAGAAAGCCATGCGGACGTTTAGGATTTATTTACGTGAGTNGGGGTGGGGGGGGGGTGATATATACACCGTAGAACCTCAATAAAAAGTACGTCTTTGATGCGAGGAAAAAGTATGCTTTATTGAGATAAACTGAAAATTGAAGTCCATCTGAATAATGAACTCTTGGAACAATAATGAATCTGTGCATGTAAAAGTTTTGTACATGTACTTAACATATACTTATTAAATGAGTATTTAATATCAAGATTTCTCTGCGTTTGTAAGGGATCTGTATAAGGTCGACGAAAGGCCACAGGCGACAGCAATAGCAATCGATTTCCTGAATCAGCGGGGGTTTGAGCTGGACCGAATGATGGGTGGGCTTGGATAGTGCGGTAGGGGAGGGGAGTGGATGGGTTGAGAGTTAGATGGAGGACCATAAGATGGTTTCATTGTATTATTATGGGGAAAGAGTGAGCAGGAAATGATATACACATCGCTCAGAGAGAAATCAAACAAAGGAAGTTGAAGACGTGATGAGGGCAGATGTGATTAAACCTTATACAATCAATGTGTCTAGAGAGGCCGGGGTGAATCGATATGGGTTGGCATATCAGTGAGGACGTCAGCCTGTCCTTGGGCGACTGATCCGGCGGTCTGTTTGCCTTTCCAGGGTTATTCCCTCACTGTTTCCGGCCTTGTTTTAAGATTTGGCTTCCATTTTTTTTGTTTTTTTTTTTCAAGCATAGGCTTGGCAACAGGATGAAAAGAAGAGAGAGGTATGAAAGGGTTTGGTGTGAGTAGAGAAGTGATGGTTGTTGGCGTGAGTAGAGAAGAGATGGTTGTTGGTGTGAGTAGAGAAGAGATGGTTGTTAGTGTGAGTAGAGAAGAGATGGTTGTAGACTCTGCATGTATTGACTATGCTATTCCCTCACTGTTTCCGGTCTTGTTTTAAGATTTGCCTTCCATTATTTTTTTAAAGCATAGGCCTGGCAACATGATAAAAAGAAGAGGAACGAAACGACTGGCGTGAGTAGAGTAGTGATAGCTGTAGACTATGAATGTGTTGAGGTTAAGAGGTGTGGGATGCTGAAACAAAGGTAATAACAACAACAATAAACACAGAACATGAAAGAGAAATGGGGAAGAATGGAGCATGAAGGAGATAATAAAAACTGAACGGTGGTATGTGGGTTTTTGGGAGGAGAAGGGAAGACATAAGATGAACGAGCCAATTTTTTTTGGCAAGAATGGTGAGTAGCTGCTTTACAGTGATGACCTGCTTTCAAAACCGCAGTGGAGCTAGGGGAGCAGGCTCGGATCGTAAAAAAGTTAACTGGCAATCATATTTATTTCATTTGTATACAGCGTTTAATGTGTGCGGTGGCCGTAAAAATATGTTATGTATATATAACCCATCGGAGATCATGCTTTTTCTCTTCGACCAGGCTACGCCCCTTAATAAGAATAACGCCATTCACTCCAGCTTGTTAAGAATAGGCTTATCGATTAAGATGTAAATAACTGAAGAAAAAAAATACGAAACAGAGTGGCGTAACTGCACAGTCAACAACAATACTTGTCTCGTTTTATACCTGTGACAGAAAGTGGCAGGGACAAAACGTACGAATGAAGAGAGGTTTATTTTTTTTTTAAACAACTAGCAATAATAAATAATTCATAATAACCTTTACAATATTAATTTACGCAAGTAAATATGATATAAGACTGATTAAAACAGCGAGATGGCTGCAGAGTAAAATATTATATAGAAGGCTTAATCTAATCACGGATGCCGATATTTTGCAAACTAATCAAACAAGTATTACGCCAAGGTCTGTTCAAGAGTAGCAGATTGAATAGCCTCCAAAGATAAAGCCTTACAGGGGTAACATGACATGTATGTGCACATACTGTGTGCATTATCTCTTTAAATTTTCGAAGAATAGCAGTAAGACCTCCCAAACCCCAGCTCTGTGGAAATTCAGAAATACGCTGATGAGTACCCTCTGGCAAAGAACTGAAGACAAAGTGAGGGGTGGGGCAGGGAGGGGCAGAATATTGTTGGGGAGATGGGAAATGGGATGTGAGAGAGTGATTGATAGCGGCATTAACGTCATGATTTATGTGTTAATTCTGGAAGGTCTGGGCGTCGACTAGACGAGATATTGGTAGATCAGTGGAAATCGAGTGCATAAGCAACGTTTATGTGATACTGTATTATGAAATGATGAGTGCTGGCCTATGGTCTAGTAGAAGTTTTGACTTAAACATGTGGGAACAATGTTTTTAAGCTCGAGTTTGTAAGGTGTTCGATTTCATGAGTAATAGAGACAAAAAAAAAAGGACTTGCGACAAAAGCTTTGCAGTAGCTAGTAGGCAGAGCTTTCGAACAAATGAAGTGGAGTTGTGAGTTCGAATCCCCTCTCGAAGCAAAAAATCAACAAAAGGACTTTGTAGACATGACCCAAAAATGTGGCCCAGCTTTCTAGACTGGAAGTCATGGAGCCAAAACACTAAACTAGGGTATTAACCTTTGAAGATCTACAGCCTTGCACTCCGAGAAAGAGAGTTTTCCTATGTACATGGCTGACTGAAGTTGATTCCTATTGTTACAGCAAAAAAAAAAAGCAGGAAAAAGAAGAGAGGAAAAAATTCCAAAAAAGAAAAGTGTGTTTAAATTGTGCTGATGTTTCCTATATGATGCATATGATGTAGAAGTGGTGGCACATTTCAGATGCACCAGAAGTTGAACAGAAGCTTAACTATCATTAAAATAAAACCAGGAAGTTTATCTGATGCTTTTAATATACAAGATGAGCGCATATAGATATGGCTACACAACGAGAGAGAGAGAGAGAGAGAGAGAGAGAGAGAGAGAGAGAAAGAGAGAGAGAGAGAGAGAGAGAGAACAATCTTCAGTAGTATCGAAGCAGGTTATTTTTTAAAACATTACAGAATATTTGGTGAAATAATGGTCTATGCACAGCGTTATTGCCTTAAAACAAACCAAAGCAGTGAAACAGAAACCCATGTTAGTCACTCACGAAAGAAACTACGAAAAGTTAGCAATATTTATAGAGTAGCTTACCTCTAGCATCCGTTTCTGCGTTGGTATTATGTTGAGGGTACAAAACAGCCAACACACACAGAATCTTGAATACTCCAGGGCGCAACTTCATCTTGTTCACTTTTTTTTTATAAGCAAATCAGCTTCCGAATTATCATCAGGGTAAAATAGTATCGATAACCGGATTTGAATTCACGGTCGAAAGCTGATTTGAAATGTATTGAATCTGCTACATTTATTTACGAGTGAGATAAGATGAGAATGAAAGTGAGAGAAGGTGACGAAGAGACTGAGCGACTCGCTCCCTCTCTCAGGCCTGAGGAAGGCCCTGTGTTTCGATTTTCGAAAGGTTGGAATTGCGTCGTGTCTAGCGCGGCGTAGTGTAACTGCTATAACATCGAGACCAGGGATTTTCAAGCTGCTACCCATAACCTGATCATTGTGTGTCCCTCCTCACTCTCTGTACGAGCTTTACGCTGATAGAAATAGAAAGGGTATGTGCAAAGAATGAAATGCGGAGCAAAGGAGGAAAGGGAGAAAGACAGAACAAAGAAGAAAGATAAATGTTCCTTCATAGATAGAAACGCACAGAATGAAATCAAGGACAATTAGGGGAAAACCCTACAGAGGAATGGGGGCTAGGGATGAAAAACACCTTCGGAGAGTAAGACAAATGAAGAAGCATTATAAAGTTGCATTTGGACAGAGTACATAGTATTACGTATAAAGACCCGCCCGGGTTATAAAAAGAGAGGACCAGCATGATAGGATACCTCATTAATTTGAATTCAGTCGAACGCTTTACTTCGAAGTGCTATTTTGCTGAATTCCACGAGTAAAGCCTTTCCCATTGCATAGAAACATGGCAGACCATTAGTTTACGATCCTTCCGAACGTTCCGGTCGAGAAAATGTATATACAAAAGTTTCATTTATTACATTTGGGCCATGAAACCATCTGGCAAGCCCCGCTTACAACGGCCGTGAACATTACCTCGACTGAGATGGAGATTTTATACTAGACATACTAAATATACTAGACATACTAGACATTGTTAAAGCAATTTTCTTTACCAAGAAGCTCCAGGGCTTAGTAAACTAGTGATCTGCAAAATTTCTGTGGAGTATGAACTGTTTTACTTGTGAAATTCAGAAAAATAGCGCTCTCCAATGTGGATGGTGTGATGTGCCCTAGCATACCTCTCTTCTACTTGTTATACATTGGACGGACCTTTAAGGAAAATAACAAAGTTGATACAAATAAGAGGAGGCATGTGATGTGTGACCAAAAAGGACGACGATTTGGGGCATCGAATCTATATACGCAGACTCTACCTTTACTCAGAGTAGAACATGGAAAATGCGAGAGCAGAACGGTTAGACCATCTGTCTGTTTGATGTCTGATGTCTGTTCCCCTCCTAAATGCAAGCTGAGCACCATTGAGGTTAGCGGATGGGGAGCACGAGCGTGCGAGTAGAATGATAGTAGGTACAGAAGTAGAGAACCCGTTGAAGAGAAACTATGGAAGGATGCTCCGGTTAAACAGGAAGAAAAAAAAAAGTAACATGGAAATAATAATATTCAGCAAAAGAAAGGTGGTGAGGAAACGAAACAAACATGGCGTAAAAAGCGATAAGGCGAGAAACGTATCGCAAAATAGGAAAAGATGACGTCATTCAAACATTTCGGCACGTTCAAGATTTCGCTATACCGGCTTTTAACATGTGCGTTAGTAGAAACAGTGAGTTCATCGGAGAGAAGAAAGGGATTGAGGGCACTTCTATAGAGAACGTATTTGTTTGTGTATT
>JAWQUT010000008.1:2486653-2505967 GCA_033807755.1 Ellobium chinense | reverse complement strand
CTCGAAGGTGGAGCCGAGAGGGAAGAGTGGGGATGTTGGGGGGAGGGGGAGGGGGGGTGAGAAAGAGAACTCGTTATGATGGATATCAGTAAAGAATGGTTTAATAATACTGATTTTTTTTTTAATGGTAAAATGTTTTGAACATGGGAAATGATAGGTCGGTTTCATATTTTATGTTAACTGTAAAAAGTGAAATCCCTCGGAAGATCTGTATGGAGGGTCCAAGATAGCTTCTATATTATTGCTATTATCATTCATTGTTTTGTATTATTATTATTTTGTATTACTGTTATTATCATTCATTGTTTTGTATTATTATTATTTTGTATTATTGCTATTATCATTCATTGTTTTGTATCAAAGGTCATGCGTATTGCCACTGATTTTGTTTTTTCTTCAGCCGCTGTCTTACCTATACCCAACTTGCGTAGAACCAGTCACAAAAAGGCACACAACATTTTCACCTTCTCTGACATTCAAAGACGCCAGGGTGGGCACGCGGCGGGGTCGCTGCCAAAACAACTGTCTAGCTAGTTTTCCTCTTCTGATTGCGTTTATTTTCTTTTCTCACTTCTACTGAGTTCTATCGAGTACAGTACACATCTGTTATTTTTAGACCACGGGAATACCTCAAAACTCCTAGGCTATTAGGCCCGGGCCCGCAGGTACCAGGTGCGTGTACAACTCAGGCTGTGAAGGTGTTACTGTTAAGTAGTTTGATAGTTCTTGTTCAGTAGACAACGGTTTATATGAAAACGGTTAAACCGAAAGTACCACTAAAACGGAAGGAAACAAAAGCCACGTCTACGTTCCTGTCTTCCTGCATCTCTGTCTAAACGGAAACTCTGCTTAAGCCAAACAGAAGTCTTTGCTGCTACGAATTTCGTTTTAAGCGTTGTCTTCGGCAAATAGGTATGGACATACCAATGTTTTTTTCATTGTTAGCTATATAAGGTTTTACACCTCTCATTAATTAATCGAGGTGTTCCATACCAAAATACTTTCCAAACATGTTGTTTAGCACTTCCTTCAAACTTTGACACAAAGAAAATGGCCTTAAACCAATTAGATTTTGACAACTTAGGCAGTGAAGCAGGCTACCTGATATTTTAGGCCTTTTCACTCAGTAAAATGGGTAGCCTTACAACCACAAAGTTAATATTTGAGTGACTAAACCTCACTTATTCTGAGTTTACAAATTTTAAAGAATTTGCACCTATCTAGGCCTTTGAAATTACAATCTTCCCCCCCTTCCTATGGCCAGTTTTCTGATTTTATAAGGACTATTTAAAATTTCATATTTTAATGTCAGTTGATATTGGCATCGTTATACTTAACGGTGGTAGCTGTTAAGTAGCTTGATAGTTCTTGTTATTGCAGTAGACATTGGTTAAAATAAAAACGGTTGAACCGAAAGTATCGCTAAAAGAAATGGAAACATAAAGTCCCGTTTGTTTCCATCTCTTTAGTCTTCTGTCTGAATGAAAATTCTGTTTAAACCGAACATACGAGTTTAGTTCCGCAAATTTCGTTTTAACCGTTGTCTTCTGTATGTAGATCCAGAGGAATGGAATGAGTGATGAAAACTTGTCGTGGGTAATATACTTTTACGCCCAGACCTTATGACATGTTGGAGCTAGATCAAAGAGATTCGGACATTTTCATCACTCTTATCACATTGATGAGGAGGAGGAGGAGGGAGTCGAGGAGGGATGTAATGAATTGTAAAAAGGGAAGAAGAAAGAATACCTTAAGGTAGAGAAAGAGGAAACAGTCGGTTTGATGGAGATGAGAATAGGAAGGGAGAGAGAGAGAGAGAGAGAGAGAGAGAGAGAGAGAGAGAGAGAGAGAGAGAGAAACAATAATGGCAACGTCAAATGTGAATTATAGTGCAAATCTGAGATCGGTAAACGCCTTCCTGTCGCTAAAGGATATAATACGGTTTTTGGCATAGGGTCAGCGATGTCGAAGGGAAATTACCCCCGAAATCCTTCCCTCTCTCTGATATCATTGTTATCTCCCTTACCTTCCCAGTCCCATCCCAGTCTTTGGCACCCATGGTTTTTTTCTTCTTTTGGCCCTATTAACACTGTGTTATTCTACATATTCCACTGTGATTTCGGGAAATTTCTTACATGGAGGTTTAAAGTACTTCTTTTGCCCGATCTTTTAACGGGAAGAAAAAGGTGGGTCAACACCCAAAATTTTTCACAAATGTCTTTCGAAAAGGGTCATCTCGAATTCTGATTTGGTCCCCAAGTTTTCATTTGGCTGGTTGTGACCGCGTGCGAATACATAGGCCTACACACTTTATTTTTTTCATCAAGAGGGCTCAAAGTGTACCTGAAACTTTAAAATTGGATGCTCTATTTAGATCACAGGTCATTTTACATATTTCTACACCCTGACACAGGCTGGCAAGGCCCCCAAAAAGGGGAGTATATATAATATTAACCAATTAATTGGGTTGTACACAATGAGTGATTTGCCTCTCTAATAAATGTCGAAAACCTGCCACTTCTTATGTTTTTCACCGTACATAATTGGTGTTTCTGCAACATAATAATCATTCATTTAACACTCGATGTGTTACACTGAATCCCGTATTATGAGCTAATGAAAGGAGACTATAACTAGACTGGAAAGCGCCCGTATGACGTCACTTCAAGACTGAAAAACTTGATTCAGCTCAAGTTTCACACCATGAATGTGAGCATCAAGTTAATAGTAACTACAAGAGCATCAGTTTATATTATCTGTATTAATAAAACACTTCAGCCAAATTTGTGTCACAGATTTCTGAAGAACTACGTAACGTAAATACATGCGGTTTTCACCTAAATTCGTAGAAAAATACACAAAAGGTAACTATACACATCAGTCCTGTTTACTTTTTTTACTCGTTTAAAAAAAAAAAGAATGTGTATAGCAACGAAATTCAATCTCCGATATATCTTTTCAATCCGCCCGATTCGCCAATCGTCCCAACTTTTTCACGGAGTCTGTTGCATTCGTCTATGATGCCTTTCGGTGCGCTAAGTATTCTATCGCCGCTGGTGCGTTGCCTGCCTGCCGATTTGTAAAATGGGGTGTTAGTCTTGTGCGTAATATAGGCGGATGTAAAATAACTAAAGATATTACAATACAAAAATGAGAGCACTATAGAGCACTACAAACTGTAACAGATGTTTATAGCATTACTTTACATTCTCTGTAATAAAAAATTCATAGTGTTTTACGTGTTCTGTCATTGAATTCGGGCCCTTCGCTTTGAAAGCGGTTGTGGATGATGTTTAGTAACAGACCTCTGTCAAGCTATAGAGAAGTCTGTGTCCAGATGTTCAGAGCCACCATTTTCCCTTGAGTCCTTCAGACTCATATTGGAGTTGCCCAGTCAAGAAGTGCCGAATAGACTAATGGTGACGCTTTTAAGAAATGGATTCAGTCTGTGCCTAGCGACAGTTCTGTAAGCCAGAGTAACTTAGATGTGTTTACCGGACTTTTGCACCACACCCATGATTGGTTGACGGGTCAAACCAACCCAGATCTACAGTTTTTAGAGGCCTGTGTATACAAGGGAGTCTGTACAGCCTAATTAATCAGTAATTATTCATTATAATTCATTATGACGAAATGCTTGAACAACACGTGTCAAACCCCTCCATCATACTTGAGAATGGCATAGCTACAAGGTATTTTATGGAGCCATATCCACCCCTCCTCCATGTATTTGCAAGAATATCGTTGCTCACTGCAAACTGCAAGCATGAGCAATTATTTAGTGCGCACTCTGTACGCGCTCTGGATCGTCTAGACCTAGGTTGCGTTTGTCAGTCTTTTTTTGACGTCAATTTGAGTATGAATTGACGTCATTTCGAGTTAAGATGGGGCCGTCCATCGGACAGCGGACTCCGCTTATTTGCTGTATCGCCAATATCATACCCAGAATGACGTCAATTCATACTCGTAAAAGTTTTAACAAATGTAGCCCTAGATGTCTTGTCCTCTCTTGTTTGGCATTGCCCCACCCCTAGCTTGACGCTAAACCACTACCTAAATCATGACACATCGGTTGTAACTTCCGCATTAACAGTATGTGATTCATTGCAGGAAGTCAAGCATAGAGGCCGTTAAGCGTTAGAAAATGAATCACAGTTTGATAAATGGGGAGTACTCATTTACAGTTAAATCAGGCTTCCGAGAGATAAATAGTAGGCCTAAATGAGTTCCATTTTTATTGATCAAACAGTTTTACCATTTTCTAGCCGTGATGTATTAAGTTGCCACACGCAGCGAGGGGATGGTATGGTATCATCATCTGAATGTGAGTACTGGGACCTTACTCACCTGTGACCACGACTACTGGATACCCGATGCGCGGCGCACTGAAATGCTTTTTGTAAAAGTAATCAGGGAAGTTTTGGCTGAGTAAATGTGTGTGGTACCAAACACGTTATGGCTGTTTGAATGTTTGCTCTCCAGTGCGTTAACATAAAAAATGCTTTGGCACCCTCTTCAACAATTACACCATTAAAGGCATTAGAGATCAAAAGGTTTAAATAAACAATGAAGCTTTGCTTTTTTTGTTTGTTTTTGTTGTAGTTGCTGCTGTAATTCAGTCGTGACTGTTTTGTGTTTTTCTTGCTAATGCTGACTTCTTGTTGCTACCACTACTGCTGTCGGTTCAGTTTGTCGTCTTCGACATTAAATAGAGTGGCATCAGTTCAGATTCTGCCAGTCTCAAACCTATCAAGTGTGATACTTGGTAAGCGATGGAATTCAGCACGTATTTAAGCCCTGTGTGGTCCACAACAAAAATACTGACGCAGTTAAGCAAAACAGCCCGGTATCGATATTTGCTTAGTTTCTGAAACCGGCTTGAAATCGAAATAATGCTAAAGTAGGAGAATAGTCTTGGCGCTTTTTTTTTTTTTCATCTGGCTGGTTTTTATTTACAGCTGACAAGGAGCTTAGAGTTGCTTTCTATTCTTCTCCAGCTTTAGTTTGTTAAATGTTAAAATATGTTCGTTGTTTTTGATGTTGTTTCGTTTACTTTTTAAATGTTCGTATTCTCCATCCCTGATCACCTAAAGGTCGGCAGATTAAATTTCGGGATCGATATTGTGTAATTCACAATCACAACCGCCCATGCCTACAGTGGTCGTATATTCTATTTTGCCCACGTACCACAATTGTGGCCTGGGCTTAACCCAATAAACTTGTTAAACTTGTTAAAAAACTGGGGGCTGAACTCACGGAATAAGACTGGCTCATGGCACATAAATTTCTGGACTAATCCGATTCTGAAAAGAACTTTAAAGCGACAGCAATGAAATAATAGAAACCACTATGTAAAGAAATTGTGTTAGAGGGCTGGCGGTGGGGTGGAGGATGGAAGGGAAGCGGTATTGATGTGACACAATACTTTTGTATGTAACCTTCATCCATATTTCTGTTTAACCATAATAGCTTGCACCGCTTCCATTTCTCTGGCGCAAAAATTTTTAATTTACAAAGAAACAGCAGATACGGCGATAACAGAGGAGGTACAACACGGTTCAATTTCACTCTAATTGTTGACGAGTTTGGTTTGGAAGTGTAATGACAAAGAGAAGCAACGCCTCCAATAGAACCGTAATGGCATCAAGAGCTGTTATAAAAGCGAGCCTGGTCGGTTCATTTGGGAAGAGCTTTTGTTGGTGTCGCACGTACATTAAACTTTTAACACTAAGGGAATGAGGCATCCATTAGTACGGGAAGCTCTCATAATTTTCAGGGACTGATTACAGGGAGAACGCGTTTATTCATCTGGCACTTCGTTTCGTTCAAGGTCATTCTGCCCATTTCACCCTCCTGCTGTTTTTGTCATCATCGGGGTCACCACGCTTCAACATTTGACATCAACGACCCGGGCCCTGAGCATTTTGTAAGTAATACTTGGAGCTTGACGTCATACCTGGGGGCGTCCAGAAAAGTAAACCTCATGGCTGTCTACTGTAAACTTTCTTTTTTTTTTAACGCGAGGATGTAATTTCCGCGAAAAGTCATGCTCGAATAATTAAAAATCTTTCATTTCATGAGATTTTAAAAAATCCTCTGTAATTTTTTAAAAGGGATATACAGTTAAGGAATAAAGGATTACATGAGAATCAGGTGCTGTAAGTGATACTGGTGTTCAATGTTTTGCCTGAGCTTCAGTATGTCCCTTTGTATCCCTTGGGGTGCACTTAAGGATAATACTTGTGTAGTTGTCACATTAGTTTAGCCTTACTACAGTGTAGTGTCAAGGGTCCCATTAAATTCACTGACTGATGGAGTTCACCGTCCTAAATAAATCATTAGAGAGTTATTCATTAATTATATCGTTGTCTTTTCACCAACTAAAGTAATTAATGGCCTAGTTGGGTACTCATCCTTGCAAGCAAAGTCCAGGTTTTTGTAAGTACTTTGAGAATGTATCTTTTCAGACCTCCTTCTAACAAATACCCAAAGGTCTAAGACATAAATATTCGAAGTGGTTCGGGACAAAGAAAAAAGAAGGTGATGTCATTAAAATTTGACATTTCCACGGGTACTTTTGTGCCACCACCAATCAATAAAAAGAGGTTGATGTAGGTCTTCACCAGTGATAAGTAGGTCAGTGGTAATATTGCCTTTATTTCTAGGGCTTAATACCAAACCGATGTCATAAAAAGGGTGATTCTCCATCCTTGGTCAATTTCAAAGGTGACTATTTTTGACACTATATCCTGCCCCTCCAACTCACTCCGGCCNCACACACACACACACACACACACACACACACACACACACACACACACACACACACACACACACACAATGCTACCAACCAACATTTCGCTACATCCCCACAGAATGAGACATAAACACTTCAGACCGCATAGGTTAAAAAAAAAAACAACCCGGGTAATGAAAGCTCAGCCACATTAACAAAACGAATGTAAATTAAGATTAACTCACTTGATTAACTCTTTCACTAGGTATGATGTACATATAGGTCGTTGCCCTTTGTTATAAACGGTTATTAGAGTTCAAAGTTCAAAATCTTTATTAGGCATACGCCAAACACTTTCTTTAACACTTTCACACAGTGATAATCAGTACAGAGTAACTTTTCTAAGAATACACAATAGGTACATTAACCAAGAGGAAAGAAAAAAAAAACCAAACAAACTGCTCAGCGAAAGATACGAAAAAAAAAACCAAAACAGTACGATATATACAAATTCAACCCTTTACATTAACGTGCACAATCCAGTTTTATTTTACCCTCCTCTTTCTCCCGCCTTCATTGATGCTGTCTTTCTCTCTTTTGCTCATCCTTACAACAGTTTCTAATTTTCATCATATTTCTAAATTCTTGAGTTTAATATATACATTCCTACTCTACCAGAAAATGACCGTTATCTTGCTCAAAGCTCTTTGTTATATTCCTTAATCACTAAATAAGCTAAAATTGCCAACTTATTCATTTCATCACCATTTCCTTTCATTAGTAAATTCACAAACTTTGCCATACTTAGTTTTATCAAAAGACGAGCAGGTAAATATTTCCTTCTTAACTTATTAAATTTCGGACACATCACCAAACAGTGGTATTCATCTTCTACTTCTTGGCACTAGGGGCAAAGTCGGTCTTTATATTCAATGTTTGGTCTTCCTCATCGTCCTCTTTCTGACATAAATGTGTGAGATCCTAATCTAATTTTAGTAAGTGCCACTCTAAACATCTTATTGTGGATACAAGAAAGATAATTTTTATATTTAAAGTCTGATTTGATACGTTTATATAATCTATTATCACTACAGTCATCAACTTGGCTATGCCAGTTCTGTATGTACATACACCGTAAGCGCTGTCTGAATTCACTTAAAAATGCTCTCTCTTTTGCCACTCTCTGATTTATCCATACAAACCCAAACCCACTTTTGAATACCAAATCTTTTAATAAAGAAGCCCAATTGACCACTGATGCATCGCTTTCAGTTTGTCTGTACAGTTCTTTATATAGAATAGAGGCATAGTTTGGAGTGCCATTGTTTCTAATTAGTTTTAACCAGTGTTTTATTATTCTCATCTTTCTATCCAGCTGCAAAGGAAACACTTGGAGTTCTCCCTAAATAAAGCAATTTGGCATTGTTTTCTTCCTACACCCGTTTTAAAAACACCCGTTTTAAAAACGATAGCACCCGTTTTAAAAACGATGCAACATAGCACCCGTTTTAAAAACGATGCAACTTTTCAATTGAATCTGCTTTGCAAAAACCCCAAACCTCACAAGAGTAGCTCAAAACTGGCTTGGCAATACTATCAAACAATTTTATTTTTAACTCTGGCGATAGTTCCATATTTCTAGACAGGAAAGTTTGAAGGCCAAATAATGCTCTTGGTCCCTGTTCCGCTAAACATTTAATTCCATGTGAATAGGAGCCAGAACTTGAAAGGGAAAGTCCCAAGTATTTGAAATATGACACTGTCTCCAGCTGCTCCCCTATAAAACTCCATCTGTCCAAAATATCCTTTCTTCCACCTTTCCTGAATACCACCATTTTAGTTTTTCTAGTATTTACAGACTCACCGACAGGTTCCGGAAGCGCAAATGCCATCTACAGTACACCGATAACAGGGAAGGGTAAAATATCTATGACAAGCGTTTTATCAATATAGATGATATCCACTTCTCGTTAGGCAATGTAGTCCAGTTTGCTAGCGCCATGAGCTCTGGATTATTATTATTATTATCATTATTATTATTATGATTATCAAAAGATCGTATATCCATATATCCAAATGATGGGATATACGGTATTTTAGAATAAAACTTCAGAAGTTCAGCAGCTCGATAGCCTAATGATCAGAACGCTAGGCTTGAGAAACAGGATTCTATGGTCGATTCCCACTGTAAGCATTTTCCCCTTTTAATAGGAAAATAAAAAAAGAAGCTATCCATAGTCGGTTAGGTATCACCCACACCTGTTTTCTTATTCCGACCCGTAAAGGATACGATTTCCCTATGAGTTAACACGTAAGTATGAGTGTACTGTTGATAGCAGATTCACTTCCCGGAAGTAGCAGAGCCACCACGCCCCTTTGGCTACCCCAAAAGGCCACAGCACTGTCTTCTCCGTTTTATTCTCACCTAGACTCTCAGCTGTGGGCTACTTAATGGCCGCGCCTAGATCGCACTCTGCACATCTGCAATACTTCACTATTAAATCTCGCATAACCTCATATTTCTACACAATTATTTTTCTGCAGCCAAAACAAAATCAAAATTATTTGCATATCATTTATTGGGGATATGATCTGCTGACTGTAATTTTTTTCCCCACAGACTGTATATGAAAGCTATGCATTCCAATAATCGTGCCAACATAGATAAGCAAGTTAATAAACAAGAAAGAAAATAAATAAATAAATTGCTAAAATTTAAATATCCTCAAAATAGTTACCCGATGCAATAAATATTTAAATAATATCTGACTGACCGACCGACCGACCGACCTACTAGTCGACCGATCCAACCAAGATTCAAGATTTAAGAAAGTTTATTAGCTCATGACAACATGACATAATATGAGCATACACAAGTTATTACAAAATACCAAACAAAAAGCAACAGCACAAACAAACAACAATGACAATGGCGGATGTAAATTAACAATTAACCACCCATCTATTCACTCACTCACTCACTCACTCACTCACTCACTCACTCACTCACTCACTCACTCACTCGCTCGCTCGCTCGCTTGCTCGCTTGCTCACTCACACACCAACCAACCCACTCAAACACTTCGTCATCTAACTAAACCAATTTTTAATTACTTGAACAAACAGTCAACCCATTAATCGACATAATTATTTTTACCCAGTCTCCAGCCAAACAAATCTTGGGCGTACAAGAAAAACTCCTAGGTTTTTTCTTTTTACATTCGCTAGTTTAAGTGCTTGTCCCAGCGTAGGTCAATTAATATCGAAACGAACCAATCAGCTCTGATTCCATCGGTGTGGAAATGTCGATGGAGCTCTACCTGTGAATGTCGTTGCTTATCAAAAGTAGTAATCAATCGTATTGTCTATATGCTACAGGTCTCAAATCACATAAAGGGCGCGTAAAACAGCATCATCTTTAGTGTGACGGCAAAAACGTTTTAGATACAATGATTAGTTTTGATTGTGGGTAGGGGAGAAATAAGACGCTGTTTCATTCCGGTCATAAACAGCTGAAAAGACATCATAAGGTAAGTAACAATGAAAGATCCACATTAATCTTAAGAAAATGTCTAGTTTTGTTTAGATTGCCTGATAAATAAATAAATAAATAAATAAATAAATAAATAAATAAATAAATAAAATGTCAATAGATAGATAGATAGATAGATAGATAGATAGATAGATAGATAGATAGATAGATATAATATTCTTTATTTCCATTTAGTTCAGGTATAATATTCCACACACTATACCTTTGCAGGAAATTAGATAGATAGATAGATAGATAGATAGATAGATAGTAGATAGATAGATAGATAGATAGATAGATAGATAGATAGATAGATAGATAGATGGATAGAGGGAGGGAGGGAGGGATGGATAAATTAGTAAGTTAGTAAATAAACAAATAAATAAATAAATAAATTTTAATAATCGCTATATATTAAAGACATTTTGTAGCAATTTGCTGCCCATGAAAGAAGATTTGGTGTTTTTTTTTCGTGATTTGAATATATGCTACTACAAGTGCTAAGCTTTTTGTACAATGGCAATGTCATCATAATATTGAATTTGGCATTTAAGTTCATATATATGTATTTTTGAACTTATTCATTTTTGCATTTGTAATGTATTATGTTAATATTTAAAGTGTAAAGTTCTAAAAAGGGACAGATTCACACCTTACATTGCTGCAACTCCAGTTCACCTTGTTTGGTTTTTGGAATCGGGACATGTGACATCATGTTCAATTGACCTGGCATCGGTCATAGTTCAAACATTTATGGTATGAAGATAAAAATGAGTCTTGGTGCCTTTCTTTTCTCTTGCCTTTGACCTAATTGTCGGGATTTAATCAGACTTCCCGTTGTCATGATGCAGACGTTGGCCCTACGAACGCAATATTTCACAAAATCATCATCATCAGAATATACATTTGTTGCATTTCGAATTAAAGCTGGTGATAAACCGAAACTTAATATGTAGCAATATTTGCAACTTATCTGTTACGCAAAGGAATATGTGGAAAAGACGCCCGTTTATGTATTTAAAATGCCATGATGTTTTGAATAGTTGGTATTTATCAAAATACAGACACATATTATATACATATAATATAGTGAGACTGTGCGGTTTGTGATTATGTATGAGATCAGCAGAGAGAAATGGTAGAACAGGCAGGTTAACGAAAAATTCCTTCATAAATAAGACCTGCATATGTGTAGTGCACTGCACTCGCTGAGGTAGAATTTTGCTTAAGTTCTTTTTGAAAATTTACTTATTTTCTGGATTGTTTCTTTGCATAGTGTCATTAGGCTGTATACATTTTGTTTTGGCTCTTCTATTCCGTTTTTCCTGGGTTTTGAAAGAGGAAACACTGTACGAAAACCAGGCAATATTAGCAAGGAATATTTTATTTTAGTTTTGCAGTGAGGCAATAATAACCAAGATCTATAAAAATTAAAAACAGCATTTTATTTTCCTCAGTTTGATGTACAAGATTTTCGGCACATTATAGGATTCAGACTGTCAGGTGTTGAATCAAAACGTGGCAACCATGAGTGTAGCATCACTCCACCTTCTTCTAGGACAGTTTCAAAAATATGCTTACTTGGGACCAGCATGAAAGTAATCATGACATGCCTCTCTAAAGCAGTTGAATTATTGCTCTGGGGTGAGGTAGAAAAATCGGGAGTTTACTTAATGACGTTAATGCATTAGGTTGTGATAGATGAGAACTGCACTTTCCATGTTTTGTTATAACATTTTCTGAGCGCTAATTCAGTTACACAAAGATGCAGAGGATGTCATATCAAAGCCATCATATTTATTATGCATTCAGATAAAACGTACATGTCTAAAAAAAATAAACCGACAAGTGTACTTGCTGCAAAATCGATTTATGCAGAGACAGCTGGTTTGAAACTGTAATATCTTGGCCATTACAGCACACATCATGCTATGTTAGTTACTGACACGTTAGTTGAAGTTTATTGTCACCTTAGTTATGGTCTGTTATCATGTCATTTAATTGTCTATTTCAGTCGATGGACACACGTCACTTAAAAGTCCGTGGCACGTCGGTCATGGTCTGTTGACACGTCAGTCACATTAATTAGGTTTTAACAATATAGAAATCCAGTCTGTTGTTTTGAAGAAGAATAATAATATATTGTCATTGTTATCTCTCAAGATAGAGCTGATGAGAATAAAAAAAGTACATCATTGTTTTTTAAGGTCATGACCATTACTTCCAGATTGTGGTGAACCGACCATCTTTCCCCTCCTTGAGCAAAAGGGTTTTTTTTGTGGGTGTTTCTTTTAGCGCACTGCCAATGCACTTTCTGGAATGGCCTTTAACCCGTATCCGCGGGGCGTGGTAGCAAAGAGATAGGATGGTTGCTACAGCCTTGACGTTTTAAGATTCCATAATAATAATTTTAGAAAGGAAACTGCTATTGCTGTCATGCCTTCTAACATCTTCCGACAGAAAGGCTTATGTTGGTATTCCCTTCAAAATCACTCTTGTTTTTTGTTTTTGTTTTGCATATTCGTTATCCACATCTCAGTATTAATCTCCCAACAAAATACTTCTGCAAAACTGGGAATAATCTTGAAAAGGTAATAGATATTGGAGACGAACTTTGTTGATGCAAAGAACTAGATCCAAAAACAACCATCCAGTTTTGTACAAAAAACAACAAACAAAAAAAAATCGGCAAAGATAAAGCCCTTTTGTCAGATAACAACATGTATGTCCCTTTCTTCTTCTCCTCCTCCTCCTCCTCTTTTTTCTTCTCCTTCTTCTTCTTCGTTTACTCTCACAATGAGATGCCTACTTTTTGAACTAAAATAGCTCTTCTCCTTAAGATGTCAGCCAGCCAAACAGATTTCCTTCCCAAGTGGTAGGAGTAGGCCACATAGTAAATCTGTGGGGCTCTTGCTGGGGCAATGGAACAACCACAGAAAAATGATATGTTTCGTCATATTCCCCTATCTACCGGGACAGTGGCTTTATTTTCTTTTCAATTATTTTGTGTCTTTTCTCTGATGGGTTGAATTCATGCTTATAAGTGCATCACTGAAACAGTAGCCTACATCAGTGCTGTGGAGTGCGCTGGTGTTGTTAATTATTTTGAACTTCAGCAAGCTTGCACTGTGTAAATTTTCTAATATCAGTGGTATCATTAACTGTTCCTCTATGGTGCATTTTACTTTGTTCTGACAGCTGAGTCATAAATGTACCAAATGCTCACGATTGCCTTTTGGCAGATTACAACAGCTGGTGATAAATTCTATATCTTGTTCCAGTACAGCATATAAGGTACATATAAAGTTACATACTATGTTGTTTCCATTCAGTTTATCTCTACAAAGTCATTTTTTAACAGACGTTGTCCATTTCGTCGTTTCCTGAAATCGAGTCATGATCGTCACAGATGTGAGTGATATCAAATATTCACAAAGAACCTTTGAAGAGTGAATGCAGGGGAGGGTAATCTAAATATAACAGGTATGGAATGTTTCACCAAAGTTTACGCATCAAAAACGAACATAGAATACACCTTTCGAGGGGAATGTAATCGTGAGTTTCATAAGCTCCGAGTCATAATATTAGTTTAACATTAACAACTGTAGTGCAGAGAAGCCAAATAGAAATATTTCCAAATATCACAAGAGCAAACATTCAAAAACGTAAAATGAAAGCAGCACAGTTTACCAGACTGAGACAACAATACATGAAATTCATGAAAAATAAATTGACAAGCACTCGATAACAGATGATGTTGACAATGAAACCACGCCCGTGGACTCAGTGTCTAAAATCGTTTGAAATCGATGCAAAGACAATATTTTATAAACTGATCAGCAATGCGTCAGCATGCAGGAACTAAACAGAACTGATGATTGCCATTAATGTTATGAAAAGGAACGAAGCATCCCTGCCTTTCTTTTTGTCATCAACCATTTTGATTGCTTATTCAGTCGTTGGGGTAGCTGCCATTTCAGGAGCACCTCAATATTAAAAGTTAGTCATGTTTATTGCAACATACAACGATGTTCTAATAGGAAATCACATAGTAGTCAGTTAGACGTGAAATTAAGTGCGAAGCAAATATCCTCGGACTGTGCTTATAAAGGATTGTAGACTTTCTTTTAGTTTTATATTCCATCACCACCTTCGAGGTAGTCCATCATGGCGTCAGCACAGTGAACACAGTGCCGTTGCAGAGCCTAGAAGCATTGCTGGAAGACTCTCGTGTGTCAGCCAGTCAGGCACCATTTCGGTCAAGATCTGCACTGTAATCTCAAGTCTCCTTCCATTCAACTTAATTTCCATCTTTGAAAAGTGGTTGAAGTCACAGTGAGCAACTTCCAACAAACACTGAGGGCAATGGACAACGACTATGGGCTGAACCGCAGATGGTGTTTGACAGGTTGATACTAACAAAACTTCCAGAAGTGCTTCTAGACATGGCAGCAGCACTGGAATCATGGTGCTGATTCCTCATTTCCTCACCGGAATACTTCGAAGGCGATGGAGGAAATGCACACCAAAAGTACATGTAAATTTTCTTCTGAATTGCACCTTGTAAGTGTAAGAGCACTGCAGTGAAGATAAAGTTCGAGGTTACGGCATAGACAAGGTGTTCTTGATGCTACTGCATTAGACTGACATCAAAGTGTTTTCCATATTTTCTGTGCCATGACACTGCCATGATATATGAAATATGACTGGGAATCACTATTATTGTTTCAATCGTGTTAGTGTGATTATTTTCATAACAAGTTTAACTAGCTTATTAGAAATAAGTCCAGACCACAAAAGTGGTATGTAGGTAAAATACACTATGCAATGGGACAGCACACAAACATGCTTTCAAAGCACTTTAACTACTAACTTCACACATGTTTGCAGTGTCCTAGTACATTTCATATTTAACAATTAATATCTACCATTCACTTTCATCAATAATCATTCAGTCCTAAGTTGATTACAGTTCTACTCGTCATTGAGGACTGACATGGATTATCTGGTAACTCACGCCTTGTCAGCAATGGACAGGTTAATGACTTGGTCCCAGACATAGAAAGCTCCAGAACTAGCCAAGCATATCTATTTGACGAGGACTTCCCCATTGCTGAGGGCGTAAAACGGGTCATCTCTTTCACAAAGCTTTATGTGGGGTAGCTTAGTTTCGTGAAAGAATTGAATGGCACTCAATTCCTTGATGTAGATAATCATTACTTCCCCAACACTGAAGCTTTGTCTGCAGCTGGACAATGGGTGTACCCTCTACCAGTCACCTCCTGCAAAGTCTTATTGTTAGATGCCCCGAACACACTGATCATTATGTCTTTTCGGCTAAAGAGTTCCAGTATTAAGTGTTGAGCTGAAACATTATAATGAGAATCTTATATCTAAGCCTCACAGTAGTGCCCTCTCTTGGAAATGTCGATTAGGATAACCTTAACTTGTAAATTCAAGTACTGTTATTTTTTTTTTCTTTTATTTTCGGTTGAATTATTTTAATGTTTCCTTACCAAACAATAATGCTTTCGAACATGCTTAAGGGTAGCCCTGAACTATTTCGTATTAAACATAACTTCGCAGTATCCACAGGAGTGATTTAACCCACTATCACCCTGGGTCTTGGAAAAGAAAATACATGTATTTCTGAACAGCTCTCCTTTCCTATAAGGGACATTCGTAATAAGCGTGGATGAGTGTAGACATAATTATGATGGAGGCATAGTCATGAAACTAACAGCTTAAGAGGGATCTGCCAGGGGAGACAGCATAGCAGTAATTTGATGTACAATAATATTGTAGGAGGCATTGACCGTGTAGCCGTTCAAATGGTTTTGTATATTGCTGGTGTTGCCGAGTATTATTCATTAGTAGAGATTCCAATGGCCGGGTCAAAAACTGGGCGTGTTAAGAGACAATTATTTTATTAAGATCGCCACTCCTGCAAGAGGCCGTTATGTGTGACAAGTTCCTTCTGTGGACAGGAGACGCTAAAACAATGACAAAAGGTAAAAAAAAAATATGTCTAAAGTAATTAAAGTGAGAGATGCGAGTTAACGAAGAAAATTAACTCATTATTGTGCGTTTGAAATCCGTAGGCAAAAGTGAACCTTCACTTTAAAAGTGTCTAGCGAAAACAAAGCAAGGAGGACTTTAATAAATATTTTTTAGATTTTATTATTTTATTATATCTTTAAAGACAGGAGAGATGGTTATGTAGGTTTTCATCGTGGTAAGCTAAGAAAGGATGATAAGTCTGGAATTTTTTTTTGTTATGATTATTATTAAAATACCACATATCCACATCAAAATAGTGGATACCGTTCATTATCATAAAACTCCAGGAAAGTGTTGGGAATAAATCAGCTTCAATGGATAAACACTCCATAATACTGCACTCCCGGCATCATCTCTCACTTCTACTACTAGTTTCGAATATACTGTATCAATAATTGAACAGTTTTTCACATATTATATCAAAGCGCTCAGCCTCGCAGAAATGTGACTTAGTACCATCATCGACTTTTGATTAGTTACTATGGTATTGAATAAAAATGGGTGACCTCTCAGTTAGATCTAATCTCGTGTGAGCAATGCGTTTGTTGCTGAATAAAAGTTTATTGTAACCAACCAACCTTTAATCAAGGCATTTATTATCGATACCAAGACAGTTTCATGTATCAAATTAGGTCAGCAAGGTACTTGGATCACGTGTAGTCTAAATAACTAAGCTATTCGTGTAAAGCGCCCACTGTGTTTCCTGCACCTGTGATAGAGAAACCAACATGCGAGATTTGGGAGCACTAAACTGTTTTTTATTTTGAGACATTTAATGCTGCGAAATCGATCGTTACAGTCGGAAAGTAGTCTCCATCTACAAATGGCCGCGGACACCACTTCGACCCAGAATGATTTGCTTTCATATTGTTTCAGATACTAGATTTCTATATCAATGTCCTTTACCGTAACATTCAGAGAGACGGTGAACAAGCCTTCTGTGACTTTTCTGTGGAGTATGGAATCCTTGAATCGGGAAATTCGAAAAAAAAAAGTAGCGATCCGACTTGATGATTGAATTCAATTTAGTGAAGTATCCCATTATGCACTTCCTCTCTTTTTATACTCCGAGCGGGCCTTTTACATGAACAATTAAGAAGAGTCTTGCGACAAAAAGAGATGTCATCAGCTTGTTTTGCTTTTATTTATCCTCTGACAAATGCCGGGCAGCAGTGTTCAATTATTATACCAAGTTTCAGTTGTTGTTGTTTTTTTTTTACAGAAAGGATTTAAACCTCCACTTATTTCCCCCCTCCCCCTGCCACCCCCCTCTTCCCTCAACCAAAAAACCCAACAATACACTACGTAATAAGTCGCTATTACAATGACCTGTATCATTCATCATCAAAGTGAAGACACCACTTAGCTCACACACCTACCCTATACCCTTCAAATCTCTCCATTCCGTCTCTAGCATCATTGGTCACTGCTAAAAGTTTCTGTTTCCTACTTAATATTTAACACTACAGACCTAAAATCTAGCATTCGTATTGTCTCCTTGTCATTTCAGAACATCCGCATGAACCCTTCTTCTAACGATCACTTCTTAACTCAACTTGTGACAGACAGCAACATGCCTTCTTCCCAGAACATGTGGCAGAAATCGTCACTGAAGATGAAGCCTCAGTTGTCAGATATGACGAACAAGGAAAGGAAAATGCATGTTATCGACGCTTTTCAGGAGGTTAGTATTTCCTCATCTGGTTTACTGACACATTAACTTGTTATGGTTCTTGTTGTACTTTTATATTACACCAAGATGCGAAAACATTTGAGATAGGATTGTGTACTTGACCGCTTTCCAGGCCATGTCTCAGAAAATAAAAATACGACTTTACTCTGTAGGGAAATTGAGTTACAATGCTATACAATGTTATACATCTCATTCATATAATAAACACATTGAACAATATAAATCATACATGTAAATATATAACATTGCAAATGAATTACATTACAAAGTCATTGCTGGTCGCCAGTGGTGCAGCGCCCTGGTTCTCCAAGCTCTGAAGCCAGATATTCATTTACACCCGAGTCGAGTGGGGAAATGGAAGTGAAGTGTCTTTCCCAAAGACACTCAACGTAAACCGCCCGGTCTGCGAGTCAAACACACAAACCTTAGGCCTGACAGTCTTCAGTCTCTGAGTACACGACTCACAGACCCGACCGTCATGCCGCCTCTTTACTACTTAAACCTGTCAGACAAAAGGCCGAAAATCGGTTACGTGTATTTAGTCCCGACGGGTGTAATTGCAGGGAACGAAATTGATGTTTTGTTTTTTTTTCATTCCGTGGGCAGCCCTTTTGAGGTACTAAGCAACGAAAGTGTGAGTCTCTAACTGCAACTAACACGGAAGAGCTGACTTGCGAGTGGCGTTGCTATAACTAGATCTCTGCCCCCCCCNCCCCCCCCCCCAAACAACAACAACAACAACAACAACAACAACAACAACAACAACACCTCCCACCTAGCTAGCGTTCCATCACTGAGTGTTCTTGGATACTGGCATTGCAGGAAGTCACTAGTTATGATCCTATAAGTCTAGGGACGTAACATCCGTTTAATTTATTAATTTGAGATTATCAACAAGTTATAATTTTTGTATTCTTGTATTCATGGCATGCGATATCTAATACGAAATTAATTGATCTAAAATAGTCGAACATCACCTCCGTTATATTTCACTATTAAGCAATGCACCCAAAGACAACTAAGGAGAGAATTTTCTTCTTAAAAGTAGCCAATAATCTGAGAGAGAATTTTGTCTACCCGCTGTTCTAACGCGCGGTGTTTTGTTGTTTCTTTTCACGTAGGATCTTTTTTTCATGCACAACTACTAGAGTTTTTTTTTATTTCGAGAAGTTAATGGCCTAGGCTGTACCAGGGTTGCCAGATTTGGCTCTTTTGGAGCCAGATACAAAATTTTTGACTTTTCAAATCACTTCCCCTCCCTTTCAAAAAATGCTAGATTAACCGCCCCCCCCC
>JAWQUT010000008.1:2466756-2484491 GCA_033807755.1 Ellobium chinense | reverse complement strand
TCCCCCATCCCTTTCCCACAATAATTACTATCAGAATTTCCAGTGAACACCATCCTGTCTATGCCCCCCACCCCCTCTCTTCCGCCACCAGTTTCTTTCTCTAGCTGACCAATGATATGCTGGGTATCATTTTCTTTTCTAGACTTTTCCAGTGTTACTACTTATGGGCTCAATTCCCATTTACTTGGGGGCTAACGATTTGCCAGGGTTAACAGAGTTTTAATTCTGTTCCAGCAACAACGCTCCGTATTTTTTCCCTAAATCACTGTCAGATGAAGCTAGCGATTCCCTAGACACGAACTGGAATGAGTTAGATAACACTTGTTATTTGAGCAGTTTCTAGCTCAAAGCAAAATAGCCATATTAATTTTGGTACATTAAGCAGTTTAAAAATTGTAGACAATTTATTCTCCACAAAACTGATGTTCCTGGTGTTATATAAAAAAAAAAAAAAGAAACAATTAATGCACCAAGGCCGACACTTCATTTTATGGGTGCCAGAAAGAGCAGACTTCCTACAGTTTCACAGGAGTATCTATTTTCGGACTGCCTTAGGAAGTAGATTTGCTTAGAAGAAACCGGCTTCGATATGAGCCTATGGGGTTCAGTGGCAGAACTACAGAGAGCGGTAGAGTTTCTGAAACAAACCAGCACCATCTTAACAAGATGAGACCTGTTCGGGAATGCAGGAAACAAGAATATGAATGGAATACAGTAATCGATTTCTTTTCATATGTTTGTGAATAGTGCTTCAGAGGTTGATTTTCTTATTCTTGTAACAGCTAGCCATATAAAAGGCTAGATTCACCTGCCATTTTTCTCGCTCGAGCACATAATGGACAAAATAGTTTGGTACAGGATGTAGTAATCATCACAGTTATGCACTGCAGTAATATTGTCTTGAAGTTGAAGGGTCTTCCCCTCTGCTGTGACAAATCATGCAGAGGTCTTCCCGCATGAAGTCACCCTTAGCCTTCCCAATTCAATTTATACACGGACATTCAAAAATGTCGCAATATACAATACTTAACCCAAACTAATCGCTTCCTGGCTCTTTCAAAGTAAATAACCCGTCGGCCGTTCAATACTATAAAATCTCTTGCAGTAATGGCTATACTATCAAAACAATGCTTTGAGATCGCTAAACAGTGAGAAAGGCAAAAATCAAATAGCATTACAAAATGGTCTTAATTCTGAGGGCAGATTGGCGCCCAAGTTGTTATGCATTATTGATGAGACTGAACACAAAAGCACTGAAGTTAATGCTAGTTTATAATAGATATATGAACGGATCGTACTCCCAGCTTGTTTTTGTGTGAAACACAATATCTTGAAGCATGGGGGACTTAAGGGTTATATAACATGCGCTATAGCTTCGCTCTAATGCAGTCGTTATGAAACATTAAGTTAGCTTGCAGTCCATTTCTGGCTATTTGATGGTGTCTTTTTGAGGGTTTATGAACGGCGTAGTTGTAAGCCAACGCATTATAAATAGAAGACTAATGCTACTCGTAATCAGATAGTTTGTAAAGTGGTGGAATCGACAACTTCGTACAAACTGCCTTAGCTAAAACTGTGGGTATTTCTTCAGCGTGTGGGTGTAGGTGCGGATGTGAGAAAGGCAGAACGAAATGAATATTTACTTTGAGTGTGCCTATTTTTAAAGTAATGACTTAAATAATATTTAATCATTGGTCACGGTGCCACGCAAGCGAACATTTTACAACATCAGAATCACATCATCGTTTGACAAGCGCAGTTCCCAACTTCTGATAAGTTATGTGCAGGGCAAAATTAATCTTCTATATTAGATTTTGATCGTTCACAACGTACAGGTGCAGTCTGATAGCGGTGATTCTACAGTGAGTTTGGATGCAGCAACATGAAAAGATGTGAACTAAGCAGTGGTAGAGGACAGAGTAATAGGAGTACTAACAATAGCAGTACTGATGGCGACAGGATAGTAGTGATAGAAGAAGCAGTAGTAGCTGTGATAGTGGCAGTAGTTGCTGTTGTTGTTATCGTTGTTGTAGTGGCAGTGATGGTAGTAGTAGAAGTAGTAGTAGCAGTAGTAGTAGTAATCGTTGTTGTATATAAATAGCAGTAGTAGCAGTATAATTTTAGCTGTAGAGGAAGTGGTGGTAATAGTTGCAGCAGGACTAGTAGTTGTAATAAAAGAAGTAATTTTGGTAGTAGTAGTAGTAGTAGTAGTGAAGGCAGTAGTTGTAGTAGTAGTTGTTGTTCTCATTAGTAGTAGTAGTCAGTGGTGGTGGTGGTGGTGATGTTGTTATGATGTGGTGTGAAAATTGGGCCAGTACATCAGTGACTGATGTGTGTATTTCTCTGAGAACATCATCCACAGCAATAGAGGCAGAGCGGCAGAATTGCTACAGTTATCTTTAGTTCAGTTTTGTCACAAACTGTTTTATGGAAGGAAGAGAAAGAAAGTAAATGACAAAATATGAAATACTTCACAGGGCTGAAAAACTCTACAAAACATGTTTTAATACGCCTCAAACCACTAATTCGCAGAAATTGTACTGTGCATGAGTTTTTCAAATTTTGGGCAAGTCGAGTGGCAGAATTTACACTTGCAAAAAATTCATATCAGGATTATTTATTCATTTTTTTTTACGGATAGGTAGACTGTCATCTTGGCTGTCATGAGAGAGCATGTTAGGACTTAATTCTTTAAGATTAACGGTCCAGAGTCAACTGAATTTCATTACCTTCATTGAAAACTCATTCCTGTAATGTTAGTATAAATGCACACGACACAGCAAGTATAAACAATATAGGGCATTGTTTTATTTAACAAACTGCTTATTATCTTGAAATGTATAAAGTATGAAGTTAGGAAAACTGGCCCCACGCCATGTTTACGGTTCAAGAGACTAAACGCGGGCATGAATATTTAGTCATGCATTTTATGGAAGCTCTTCATGGTGGAAAATATAAAGCAGGCATGGGTGCCTCCGGCAAGACTGCAGTTGGACATCTTGATTGCCCAAGCGTCCCAAGCGTGTCAAATTGTGAGAGGAATCGTGCGGATGGCTGTCAGTTTGCACGTGACGTAAACTCAACTTCAAAACAGGGACGGGAAGAGTGCGTCGACATGGTAATACCTGTCACATACTTTTTTTAAAATGAGAAATCGCTCTCGTAATAGTCTGTCATTCGTCATCCTCATCGCCTGTTAAACTCTCAAAAAGGTCTTTTACAAAACTGAAGAATGTTTTCCCAAAACTCAGTAAATGCACCTCCGTTGAAAAATGAGCTGGTGGTGTATTTAAAGATGCATTATTGTGTTCATTGATTCAAACGTTAATCGAGCTGAAAATCTGCACTCCTTAAAATTTTATGTGTGAAATGCAATTACTTTAACGTTATTTCCCTTTATTTAAAAACTATTCAGAGACCACATACCGAGTTTTGGAAAAACGCTCTTCAACTACGCAGGCACAATATTTGTCCAAGATAGGCATGCACTATTCCTCTTGTTTTCGGACACACCACCGATACGAGTATTTATTTTACACACGACAGCACACCAAACATGAGGAACAAAAATACGATTTTCAGCAGGGTGTTGTCCGTTCACTTTTTTGAATTGTTATGCCGTTGCCCAGTTCAGAGATTAAAGTTGGATTGAAAATTGCTCCCTTTCTTTCCACTGGATTCACCGATCCCTTTTTTTTCCCATAAACGTTATGAAATCATTGGGTTTTCGCTCAGATGTGGATCAACTTTTCCCGCATTAAACAGGCGTGGATAAGAAACGCCAATCAGAGCTAGTTATAGAATTTTAAACACCAACAGGGCAAATGGCTTTCAGAATCATCGCCATCTCAGTGGTGATCATCATTATCTTCATCACCATCACCATCACCATCATTACCATCTTTAACAAATAAAGACACCCACTAAACAGGAAAATGCAATATGCCTGGAAAGAGAAAGCAATGCTAAAGTAAATAAATACGTGTGCATCAAAAAGTACAACATGGAAAAGTAGAGAAGAAAGAAGAATGAAGGCAACAGATATCGGAAAAACGGCTGTCTGATCAGAGACCTGAGACATTCCAGAAGCAGAGCTCCATAATCAAATCCTTTATTATATTCAGTATCATCTAAAGCAAGCGGAAAATGCACCCAAGAGCAGCATCTGCTTGGAAACAATTGTGGTTGAGCGAGAGCAAGAAATTGAAAGAATTATTCCCAGACAACAAAGGAGGTCTGTATGAAGAGCAGTGATGTGCGGTGAGATGTGCATTGTGGAATTGCGAGACCGCAATTGTTATGGTGTAAGAACCAAGATCCAAGATGAAAATATCATGGGTTCAATTCCCGTCATGGTCATGCTTGGGGAAGCATTTCATTCACATGCACCCGCTGAGATGAGAACGTGGTTCCAGGCAGCGAAATGTCTGAATGCTATAATGCCTGCTAAATGGCAGCGGCGATATAAATATGCTCCCCAGGAGCTGAGAGAGTTATTGAGAGATCTGTCTAATCAGTGGTAATGTTAAGTCGCGTGAGCGTGCTTTGGCTACATAGAAGACACATTATTATTATTTGACAGCGTTTATGTTCAAAGGATTTATCCTTAACATTATTAACAATATGTGATTAATGAACATTAGTGTGTTATTTTTTAACTCATCTAATAAAATGCTAACAATGTATAATGCTTACTTCCTCAAATCTGTCTTTTCCCTATCAACCACTTTCTAAACCGGTACACCAGACACCAGAGAAAGCACTCCTAATTTGTCACTATATTATAGTGACATTTGAAAGGCTGGCATATACTGTAGAGTCTTAATAAAAGCTTGAAAGGATCTTCAGGAAACAGTGCATGAACAAAGATTTCATAGAATTTACTGTTATTGTATGATAATACAAGATTCCAGTGGTCTATAAGTACGTTTTGAAAAAAAAGTGCGCAAATACATTCTATTGGTCAAGGCACAGATCAAACTGAATGACTGATTCCGGTTGATAGGCTTGTTATTGCTAGATTAGACAAGTGTTAAAGTAAAAATTACGGCTGGTCCAGTGACAGCCACTTCTTTCCATACAGGGATGTAATTTAGCTCCTGTCCTTGAAAAGTCGGCAGATGGGTTTCAAGTAACTTGAGAGGGTTGGCTGGACAACACTAAGATGTTCGACAATATTATTGCCACCCTGTTTCAGTATGACGGTAAAGTCGGGACTCACAATTGCCAGTAAAGTCGGGACTTACATGTGACGGTAAAGTCGGGACTTACATTTAATGGAAGGGTCGGGACTTACATTTAATTTTGACGGTTAAGTCTGGACTTACTTTTGATGCAAAGGTCGGGACTTGCATTTGACAGTAAAGTGGACTTGCATTTGACGGTAAAGTCGGGACTTACATTTAACGGTAAAGTCATGACTTATATTTGATGCAAAGGTCGGGACTTGCATTTGACAGTAAAGTCAGGACTTGCATTTGATGGTAAAGTCGGGACTTACATTTAACGGTAAAGTTGGGACTTCCATTTAACGGTAAAGTTGGGACTTACATTAAATGATGACAAACGGAGGATGGCGGAAATAATGCAATTTTTAGTTATAAATGGGGAGAAAAAAAGCAACAGAGATCACTGAGATAAATGTGGAAATGCAGGAGGCGTTTAAAGGTTTTTGGGGTACAAGTGCATGCATGTATTGAAAGCATAACCACACAAGATTACGCCCAGTGCTGAAACGCAATGAGATTGTCCGCCATTTGTCAAAAACTTTACATTCAACACATAAAGTGAAGCATTTTCTGATTGGTGGTAATTCCATATGTCATGTGACACCACTTAGCAGCTTTATCCATTAATTTGTGCTTTTTTTTTCTCACATCTTGCTATAATGATTCTAGTCATCCGTTCCTTCCTCCTGCTCTAAGTGACACATGCGCACAGTGGCTTTCAATGGTTCTGCTGTCTCACAAAAAAAGCTTGTCAAGAAACGCTAAGAAGCAAGACGTTCATTAAGTACTTAGCAGGAGATCGATATGCATGTACTCATAATGAAGGACAGTGGAGAATAGAGTGGGCTTCCTGTGTCGTGACCATGATGCTGTTTCCTTCCAAGTCGTGCCTCAGAAATACTTCACTGTTCGAAATATTGTGCTAGGAACAAAAATATGGAGAAAATAAAACACACAGAAGAAGACAATCGTCTTCCTTTCCTATCCAATCGACAACTGAAAGTAAACTGAAGTGGACAAATTGAAACAGAGAAAGAGTCAGCTCTGAAGTTATAAAAGCCTGGAAACAAATTGGTGCAAGTGCATCGTTTATAATTCTATAATTTCGACAAATGTATATTTTAATTTCTTTGAAATCCTAGAGGTGGCATTTGTTCAGTCAGTCTTGACTTTTTTCCACTTGACTGTTGTTTTTTGTTTATACTTTTCTTCTCCACTTTCTAACTAAGTTAAAAGAAACGGCAATTAAGAATTTTATACTGACTTTTTTTTTGTGGAACGCCTGATACTTTAGTTGATGAATAGTAGTACTAAAAATTTAATTCAGACCACGAACAAAAAAACTCGTTTTGTTTTCTTATGCCCAACGAGCTCTGCAAGAGTCGTAACCCCATAATTTTAATCGGCTAAAGGTCTTTGACACCTATTGTTTTTTCTTCTTTTGGCCCTATTAACATTTTGCGTTATTCTAAATATACCACTGTGATTTGGGGAAATTTCTTCCATGGAGGTTAAAGTACTTCTTTTGCCCGATCTTTTAACGGGAAGAAAAAGGGGGGTCAACGCCCAAAATTTTTCACAAATGTCTTTTGAAAAAGATCACCTCAAATTCTGATTTGGTCCCCAAATTTCCATTTGGCTGGTTTTGACCGCGTGCGAATACATAGGTCTACACATTTTATTTTTTTATCTAGAAGGCTCAAATTGTACCTGAAACTTTAAAATTGGATGCTTTATTTAGATCACAGGTCATTTTACACATTTCTACACCCTAACACTGGCTGGCAGGGCCCCAAAAAAGGGGGATTTTATAGATTAGCGGATTAATTGGGTTGTACACTATGAGTGATTTGCCCTTCTAATAGGTGTCACAAACCTAAATATTTCTATCACGTTTTATATTTAGAACGTCTATTCCCTCAAACAGAGCTTCAAAGAATCGTTTCACCGATCCATTTCTTTAAACATTATCCATTATCCTCCAAGGTGAAAAAGTATGGACACATAACTTTCTTTACTAAAGTCTCTGAGTACACGGTAGCAATGTATTCACATGCAGTTTAATGACAATGCAATCCGTTGTTCATATTTTTCACCCAAACAAAGCCTTCAAAGTAGGCCAGTGTATTGATTGATGGCTTATAACACAGTGAGACAAATTAAATAATGTGGTATGAGTTTATCGACTCGGTCCAATTTAAGGTTCGAACTCTGGAGCCATTTAGGAACTGAACACACAAAATGAAATTATCATGAAAAGCATTAGACATTACTGCAACAACGGTTGTTTCAGGGATGTCGTTATGTGCAGTGGGTTTTGAATTTGTGCTGTGAATTTTTATATTCGGTTGCTTACTTGTCATTCTAAATAAAAATACTCGTGCAAAAACTGAGACACCATGCCTGTAAAACTTAAGTTTTAAAATATTGATTTTATTTCATGTTCTGATGCCACCTTTCATTTAGAATGCTCATGCTAATCATGAAATGAGCACCAAATTTTTAGCAACCCTTGTCAACTGACAGAGCATTGGATATTTATTATGCTACTTATTATGCAAATCGAATACAACTGGCTAATCTATTACACATAACATACTTTTGCCTTGTAGACAGACAATTTGTTAAAAGTAATTGATTGAGACGGGAGAAATAGTGCTATTGAAGCCTCGTGCTCACTATGAGTAAAGTAAAGAGGCTTGCAGTAATCCCCGAAGGTGTAAGGACAAATAATGTAAGTATAATATATATACCACTTTTAATCATTAATGTGCCGAAACGCATCATTGCATGCAAACATAATGATTAACAATACATGAGAACAAAAGAGTACGCCAACGATTTTTTTTAACCGCCAACCCCCTTAAGAAACTCACCAAATTTGAGGAATTTGGCCTCATAACTTGGCTGCAGACACCACAATAGTAGTGACGTCATGTGCATGGATGTCAATCTAAAATACCGAAGCATATCATTTGGAAAACAATTACAAATTTGCGCAAATTAGCGGGGTTTAATATGTGAAGCAAATGACCATACTGCAGCTACAACATTTACACTGCTCCTCTCCAAGTAATTATTGTCCTCGAACACGTCTTTGTGTGTGAACATATCGGCCAAGCTTCGAAAATAAAGACAAAATGCCAAATGATTTTTCTTGATACCAGCCTTTTACAAAAAAAAACAAAACCCACCATATTCCAGGAATTTGGCCTCAAAACACCACCTTGCTTGCAGACACCAAATTAGTAGTGTCGTCATGAACATGGCTTGATACACCCAAGTCTTAAACCTGCAAATTCTAACGGAAAGCATTAAGTTTTCACACAGGTGGTTTATACGACATAAGTCATGTTCATTCTATTGAATCTGCTGTTTTCGTACCGATGATTATGTTCACTCTGGTGATCAACTCTGCGACGTAGGTATTTTCGACCCGGCATCAGATACGAATGTCGTCAGTGATCGGTTTCAACTTCGGGGACCGGAAGTTAACATTTCACGGCGAAACGTAAAAACCGATGACGTATGACCATTAAAAATAAACACCGAACTGGGAGCGTATTCACGAAACAAAGGAAATATACGTAATTATCAAAATAATCCTTACGGACCGTTAAAGGCTAAGAAATTACCAAAAGAGACAAATTCCGACTAAAAGGGGAGGGGGATGGGTATATGCAAACGTTCAGGTCGGTTGGTGCACAAATATTCGAGATACGGCCACGACAAATTTCGCAAATGTTCTTATAATATAAAATATATGCAACATTAAGGATACACACAGGGTTTTTGTGGTGCTAGATTTTAACTCCTCTTCTCAGCATAATTATGGATGATATGTCTGAGACGAGACTTAAACGCGCGTCAGGCGGTCATAATCAGGTACTTTCTCAACTCCTTCAGAAATATGCTGTGGTAAAATCTACCTCTTATAGGTTTCGATGCCAGGAATATTCCGCATGGAAACAGCCAGTCTACCTCTGTTAGAACTGCGCCATCTGAGAAGTATACGGTGTAGGAGCATTACCGATTCGGGTTCATAAGGTCTAACGGCTCCATTTCCGCTTTCCTCATGTTACCATCTGAAAAAAAAACGTCAAAATTAAGTCGCTTAGTTTGAAAGCTGTGAAAACTATTACACCACAGCCTTTTTCAGTCCTTGGTTTTACCATATACTGTATATGAGTTGCCATGCGCACGCAGATGTGTGCGCGCGCGCCGTGTTACAGGGGTTTTGAAACGCGTTGTTATTTATATCAAATTAATGAAATATTTAGAAACGTGCTGGCATTCCCCTCTTCGGGATCTACTGGTAATGTAAGACATGCCTCATGTTGTAATGACATTGATCTTTATGCTATATTCACAATGAAAGAGTGACTGCGTCTGATGATAAACAAATGCGGGAATACTCAATGTTGTCAATGATTTACGTTGTATGCTGATTGAATCCATTTTTAAATGATGGATATGCGAAACACGATTGTTATACTTCAATGACTATGAGAATTGATATGACATGTCAATTGAAATGCAGCGACGAAAATTAAGGAAAATCACTAGAGAAAATCTTTGGGTTCAAGCAGTATAGGGAACGGAATGTTATTGAAGCCTTTACCCCTTTCCCTAAATCCAGTCCACATAATTTTATGGTTTCATACGAATAAAAAAATACATGTATTATTACTCTGAGTGCTTCGATCGCGCATGGAGGGTCCAATACATAATTATAATAGGCCTGACTGAGACAGACTAGTTTAGCAGCTCATGACGTAGACAGTATCCATCGATTAAGGGCAGAGAATACAGTTTACTTTTTAGAGTCACTGCAATTGATCATATTTTCCTCGTAGCTGGATGGCTTGACAATGTCTCTTTGAAACAGTTTCGCAGGCTGCCTTTTATGGTCTCATGCTGTACTCTTGCAGTGTATGATACACTATTTAATAGAATCGGCCGACAGCTTTTGATCTAACAACGGAACAAAGAAAGTAAATATTTTATGGTATCAATACCCCGAGGGAGGAATATTTATTGAAACTATTTTGAATAATATTTGATTCAAGATAATTTCCATAGCAGGAAAGCAGACCGATTGTTGCCGAAATATCCAGTATTGGAAGGTAATTATTTTTTATTATTTGGAACATGTTGGTATGACATGTTGAACTGTGAAATCCATGACAGGAGAGAAAGATATGGTAACTGTCTTTACTCAAGGAACTCAGTAAGCACATATTGACAACTATTGTGAAGCAGTCTTGTGGGTAACTGCACCACTAGCCATCTTGCAAATCATCCAATCGGTCTCTGCACTAACATTCAGAGATGAGGTGGGGATACTACAAGCGGTAACAGAAGAAACGAAGTTTAATAAGTAATCTGTGAACAACAATATCTCTGTCGAAAGATGACTTGTCACGGTCCTATACTTGTAAAGTAGGCCTACTCTGTTTTATGATACTAGCTAAGGAGTCCGGCGCCTCAAAAAGAGGGAGGGAGATGGAAGGATATCAAACGTCTGTTGGACCGGTTTTTTTTTGATTGAGTGTATTTCTCCTCCCCTTGCCCCATCACTTCCCGAGCAACCCCCCCCCCCCAACCCCCTTTCCCGAGACATAACCGGCTGTAATTCTCGCCGATGAAAACCTTTACGTACGCAAATTTTGATGACGTCAGGAACTAACGAAATTGTGTTTCGTTTCCGGACCGGGATTACCAACAGCCGTAGAAGGGCCGGAAATGATTTTTTTTTCCTTAATTCAGCGATTCCGAGTAGCAAAAATCGAGGACCGTCATCAAAAACATTTACTCGCATCTGAATCATGTACCCATATAACTTGTAAATTTTCGTTCAGATTTGTCCAGCCAATCACTATTCTCGGCCTAAAAACTTTCACAGCCTGCAAGACGTGTTTGAAACTAGGACAACGTTGGTAAAAGTGGTTAGCTGATTAAATCAACATCTTCTAAAATATGATTTTGACTTCAAACATTCCCACTACCATCATAAGAGCTATCCCTTACTGGCAAGTTGATGCTTCAATATTTTTGATTACTCGGAGGCATAATTAAATAATAATAATCTCATAAGACTTGGCTTTGGAAGATCTCCGTGGAACTAAAAGTGAAGTTATCTCTCCATTTTACTGTGCGATGAAAATATTCTAAACTTCTCATACGCACTATATTTCCGTTATTATTATGTGAGCAGTCAGGAAGTGTGTTAGGGTCACGTGTGAACACTAGGCTCGCACGTGGAAGTAGGGACCGATTCAGGCAGTAGATATTTAAATATTAAATTGCTGTGAAGTTAGCGTCCCTGTAGTGAAGAGGTAATATGCTCAGACTTGCAAGCTGATAGACCCTGGTTCGATTCCCGGCAGGGGTATGAAAGTTTCTAGGGTAACTTTTTTCGGCCTTTTTTCTCAAACTTGATAAAATCCCTGGTGACACACTTCCCTAAAATAAAATGTAACATCTGAAAAATTATCAGACTGAGCTCACATTCCTCCCCCCTTAATAACAAAGAAGAGATATTATATATATATATGCCTTTCACCCGGTTACTCATATTGTAAATTAGCATGATACAGACCACTCTTAACCTGCTGTTTGTACTGTCTACAACCTCACGTTCTCCATGCTATCCGCCATCTACTTGGGGAATAGTAAACATACAAGGCGACTTTGTCTTTGCTTCTTGTTAATCATAAGGGGAGAAGGCGCGTTTGACTTAGCCGTTATGATGGGGCTATAGACTGAGCAAGAGTTACAGATTCACCACAGGAATCCCACTTTTTTAATTTCAGCTTAAAATAATACTTTGTATTGCCGGTATTTGCTGACCAGCGGTCATTACCGATTAATTCGGTCCCTGATCATTAATCTGCGCAAACTGTTAAAGGGATGTCTTTGTCTTTTTTTGTGCATTTCAGAAAAAGAAGATCAAGGACGAATTCTCTAACTTCTTCAAGGAGACCAGCTTCACAGCTCTGGTGCAAATCTACAAAGCAAATTCTCTCTGGAAGCGTCTAGTGTGGACCCTCTTGGTGCTTGGCATGTTGACATGGCTTGGGGTCCAGTGCTTTTGGCTGATTGAAAAGTATCTGGAGTATCCGATAGAGGTATGTTTCCAATGGTTGGTTTCTGTCATTCACCAGGAGTTCTGTTTACCGTAATTACAGTAATTCAGCCCGGTAAAATGCACGCTTTTTTATACAATGGGACCTCATGAACATGATTTTCAGGACGTTAGTCCAACTTTTTTAGTTTGAAAGGAGTTTTTGTTTACGATTGTGGTGGGGATTATATTTCTGAGTGTCGATATTAGATGCTTCGATTCAGTGCCATAAATATTGGCATATCAAAAACATATGAACGACTCTGTCGCAGAAATATCGAAATTATCAAACTTGATTTCCATTCTATTCCGCTTATCAGTTCAAATCCAGTTTCCGGTCTTCTAAGTGCAAAGCTGGTTAGGGGTATCAAATAGTATCAAAAGTATCCAAATATAGGAAATATGGAAGTATTGAAAATACGGACGGTTTTTCTAAGCATCTGAAGTCCGCAAAGATCAAAACTGATTTCAAAAAGTAGCGATAGGTATCGATATTATAGACATGTATCGATATTATCGATATGCCTACCCAGTATTCAGTATCAGAATCGAAACTCAAGCTCGAATTTCGGGTATTGCGATACTGAAATATGCAAGTATCGGTCTACCACCAGTTCCTATTCATACTTGTGTGTGTGTGTGTGTGTGTGTGTGTGTGTGTGTGTGTGTGTGTGTGGGTGTGTGTGTTTTTAAATAATGTAGAAAATAATAGGCTTGGGACCAAAATGAAGTTTACAAGAGTGTGCAGGTTTCTGGAGCCCCGAAGATTCCACATAGTGGAGACTTAACTCTATTAGAAGACCCTCTTGTGAGATCTGAACTTAAAAATATCCTGCAGTGAATCACATAATCAAATGAGTGGCAGAACAATGTCAGCATGAGCGTAGAATACCAGATTTGCGCATTGTGTGCTCAGTATCTTCAGCACTATGTAATTTGTTCTGTTCCCACGGGTGTTCACGACACTCAGTAGTCAATTAATGGGCGCTGATAATTCAAGTTTCGAGTTTTCTGTGCCAAAGAAAATTATGGCTTATTGCCAGGGTAGAGCTTGTGCGGTATGGCACTTGGTTTCAATGAAATGCCCAGTGGACAATATCAATATTAATTTATGACCTTGTGCCAGCTCAGTGGTCTGGATTTTGAAAAAAAGAATACTTTAATTCATGAGGAGTCATTTTCTGAGATTTTGTTATTCTCAGGTTAAACTGGACATGAAAGCAGCCACGGAACTGGAGTTCCCAAGTGTGACCATATGCAATCTTAACCCCATCCGTGAACACAGCGTTTGCAACCCTCCGTATACGCCCCTGGAGAAGTATGTCAGACCCAATACTTCAGATGTGCTTTACTCGGCCACCCTGAGCAACTGGGTGTTTGATGGTGAGTAATCAGGACCAATGAACAGAGTCGGATTAGGCTAATGTTTTTATGCTCTGGCTTGAAATCTACACCAGGAGTGGATTTTGAGTTCGAAGGCCCTACAATAAAGTGAATGGTGTGTATGAGAGAGAGAGAGAGAGAGAGAGAGAGAGAGAGAGAGAGAGAGAGAGAGAGAGAGAGAGAGAGAGAGAGAGAGAGAGAGAGAGAGAGAGAGAAAACGAATGATCCGTCCCATTTATATCGTATTGGTATTGTTTGAGAGTAGTGGACCTAAACATCGCGGATGCTCGACTTCTGTCACAAAGCTGGCTAAGGAAATGTCCCGTAAACGAGAAATCTTGCTTCAGACTTCCCCATCTCATATCTTATTTAGGACAACTTGCAAGAGTTAGGGCAGGTCCCTAGAAAATGTTGGACCTGCAGCATACAGAATGTTATTGAATGGTCAGTAACTAAGGAGATATTTGTTTTTAACTTAAAAAAAAAACAACTCTGGAATAACATTTCATCCCAGCCTTTCTAGCTGCATGTGTCTGGCTCCAAAAAGTATTGATCTGGCAGAAAAGAAAAACTGATGCAAATACGACATTTTAAAGAACGGTAACATTTAAAATGTCGTATTTACATCAGTATCAGTATGTCTTGCTACATTTGCTATTAGATTAGTCCCTTACTGCTGCAAGCCTCAAATACTGTGCGGGATGCAGGCTATTGTACCTAATGAATGCTCAGAGTTAGAGAATAAAAAATAAATGAGTTAACTTGTCATCTCAGGACACACACACACACATACACAATAGCCTGATAAAAAGTGAATTCAATGAGAACAAATGCCAGACTGAAAATAGTCTCAATTAATTATTAAAATCGTGATAGAAAACCAAAGCATAGATAGTGCGCCAAAAGACTTTGATTATAATAATGATGCCGGCGATGCAAAGCTCTGATTTCTGAGGGTCTAAATGTGCTGAAGTGTGATATAAAAAGATAAAAATCACAGGCTGGCTATGTCATCCATAATGCATCACCTTACCAATCTTAAAATCTGGAACTAATTCACATTAAGCACCAGAAATCGCTTCACAATAGTAGGTTGCAACATATTTTGATATGTAGAAAAGTTTCCTATGTATCGCTCTCGAAGTGATTTGTTTTTACCTTGGTTGATTTTTTTACTGAAGGAAATATCCAGTTTACCTTGTTGTTTTTTTTTTTATTCCGGTGGACTTCTTCTTAATCTTCTTATTGAAGTCTCAGTTAGGTCGGTAAAATCAAAACCGTCTGTCTTGCATGTGTGTGGAGGGAGGCTTGCAAGTAAATTGTATGATGACTACAGACACACACTGAAATATACGTCAGGTGATTGCCACATACTTTGCTATTTAGAAAATGTCTTTATGCTCTGGAAATTATTGTTATTTCCGGTTTATCTTTTTACTGAAGGAAATAAGACAGTATAGGTTACAGACGCCTAATCCGATTCCCCTTTTTGAGCCAATAAACTGTTTTCTCTACTCTCTCTTGGAGGAAATTCCGCAATCTCTAAGTCTTCTTTAACAGTTTGCAGAATTCAGTGAGCTTATTAAATATGATGTTTAAATTATAGGTCGTTCATTTCGTTTTCGAGCTACGGACCGATACATCGAAAGATGTAAACAAGCTAACTAGTTTCCTTAACGCACAGAAATCCACACCGAAACAGAAGTGCATGACCCAAACTTCAGGTTTAGTTTACAAAATCAGGAGAAAATGCAAACTAATTTACAGGTACGTTCACAAAGCTAGGGCCATTCTCCACAATTAGTCCAATGGATCGATTTTTTACTGTCTTACCAATGCATATAACAACATGCTGTTTTCGTCGAATTGGAAGTCTGTAACCTTTACGTATCTTTCGGTAGATTGATTTTTAGGCCTTAACCTTCTCATGAAAGTCGCAATTTGCTGGGCCAAAACCTTTTTCTTTGAATGTGTGTTCAGGAAGGCCTACAAGTAAATATTATGATTAACTAGCAAGGACACCCATTCTATGAATAGGACATTTAAACTGTCTGTTACTGGAGATCATTGCATTTTCACTGTGGTGCAGTGGCAATATTAGAAGTAACCCAACGTGCACTCCCGCTATACTACATTTACGGATTTACCCGTGGATACGATGCTCGATACTGCATGGCGTCATCAATGAACGGAAAGTAGAATTCGAAATTTTTATCCTCTTCCGTAAAAAATGCGAAACAGGGAAATCGATACAAACTTGTGCACTCATTGTTAATGGAATCGTGCACCTTCCGTGAGCAACTTTGATACAAAGCCTATGACAGAATTTTACGTAGGGCAGTTTTGTAGTTTATCGTGTTCAATAGTGACGTGCCACTTCTTCTCCCTCCCCCCACCCCACCCCTCCCCACCGCCCATTCTTATAATATAGATGCAGAAATACAGTAGTGTGAAAAAGATTTAATTTTTCTCAAAACTAACAGGTACATAGACTATCATTTCAGTGTTACAATGATAACAGGTGAACTCATATATTCGTCAACCGGCAAAGAGTAAGCCCACAATATAAAGCATGAAACTTGAGAAAGCATTTCATTCACATTTTCCTCAGTCCACCTGTCCGGAAAATGGATATCTGACTTTAGACAGTGAAAGATATTATTCGAATACAGTTGATCAGCGCCTGTAAATAGCTGGGGCACTGTATACTCCCCCCCCCCCCNCCCCCCGGAAGTTGAGAAAGTCCCAGAGTGATCTGACCTGCTGGGGTATTAATAGCATGAAGTCACGTGAGCGGCTGGATACGAGACTTCTAAAGCGCATTATTATTATTATTATTAAACAAGAAGATATATTTGACCTTGACCTTCATACCATATTTTTAAGACGTACAACAGGGTACCATGGACAATCTGGGGGATATTTTTTTAAGTCATTAGTCGACTACTAATTCGTAATGGTATGAATATCTTATTGTTTAAGACCATGACCTGTTTCTACGACCACAATAAAACTCTGTGGTGCTACAACCGTCAGAGTTTCAACGGCGTACAGTAGTCTTGATTCATCCAACTTCACTCCACTACCATGTCGCACTACCATGTCGCGAAAGCGTGAAAAAAATGTTACCATTATACAAAGTGTCATTCAGGGATCCTGATAAGTTTGTCTTCTAATCGGTGTTTCTAAAGCGTTGCGTTTAAACCTACAGTGCGATTACGCGCATTGCGATAGAGCAGAGTCCATATAATTAATGTATTAATTTCTCCCTGTAAAGTCTACGCAATAGGACCACCAGCTTTCTAATATTATGTTCAATTAACGGCAGCACTTGTAGTGTTGACTTACAAGATGTAACCGTTTAATGGTTTTGGAGTAATCCAAGAGAGCTATTGATTTCCGTGTCGAAAGATTTGCTGCCGATTGCTCATCTAGACAGGATTACTAATACATTGAGTGTTCCTTTCTCACAAACGGATGGTGTGGACAGGACAAGTGCCGGTCGACCATAGACTTGGATAATGAATAAGCGATGACAAAGCTGACTTATAACAAATTTATTCCATTATCTGAAGAAGTACATGATGCCACACTTGGAGCCTCAGGCATTTTACCAAGCAAACAAAATCATGATTGTTTCTTCCGTGTCTCTTTCGCGCTCTCTTTGGAATACATGCACTTACCCGCTGACCCACCCATAAACACAGACACACACAGATACATAACAACGCCTGTATATATAATACACAGTCTCTGTCTCTTTCTTTCTCGTACACACTCTTTCTCAAAAGTACTCTCATGCACTATCTCTCTATTCGTCTCTCTCTCTCTCTCTCTCTCTCTCTCATTCCCTCCTACTCTGTCTCTCTCTCTCATATACATATACTCTTTTCTCTCCTTGTCTCTCTCTCTCTCTCTTATACGAATACATTTCCTCTCTCTCTTTCCGTCTCGTTTTCACAGACACACATACACCCACCCACAACCACCCCCCCCCC
>JAWQUT010000008.1:2454156-2466710 GCA_033807755.1 Ellobium chinense | reverse complement strand
ACACACACACACACACACACACACACACACACACACACACACATACACGCACACATACATACACACACGCACACATACACATACGCACCCAAACACATACACACATACACATACAGATTCTCTCTCTCTCACACACACACACACATACACACACACACATATACACGCACACAAACACGTGTACACGCACACATACACACACGCACACATACACATACGCACACAAACACATACACATACAGATTCTCTCTCTCTCTCACACACACAGACACACACACACACACACACACACACACATATACACACACACATATACACGCACACAAACACGTGTACACGCAAACATACACACACGCACACATACACATACGCACACAAACACATACACACATACACATACAGATTCTCTCTCTCTCTCTCTCTCTCACACACACACGCGCGCGCGCATGCGTGTTGACGACTCTGAGAGCGTAGCATGTCCCATTACAGAATAGATCTACTATGGATGCATTCAGCACCGCTGCACTAATGCATCTCTAACCATGGTTAGAGATCCCACCGTTAATGCGCAAGTTTTCAATTATTTCGTCCCTTTCTCTCTCGGGTTCCACTCTGCTTCTGTATCACCCCTTTCTTCCCGTAACAGTTCTCTTCCAATAAGTGTACGCTACTCTCTCTTTATCCTGTCTTTTTCCTGCTGGCTTAATGAGAGCCTAACTCTTTCAGTGCGATGAGCCAGGAAGATGGTTTGGCGCTGGAGTACTATGATTTCGGCAACCATTGTAGAAAAATCGTGCACATCAAGATATACTCCGACCTATCCTCTTCTAGAATACCTCTTGATTTGATATTTATCTCATAATGTCATAAAATTATTTCCAAAACCTTGCAAGATCTGTCTATATTCAAATTCACACATTTTTGAATGCGCGGTCTCCAAACACAGAAAAACACACACACACACACACAAAAGGCACCTAAACGGTTAAGCGCAGATTAAGTACAAACGTCCCAAACCACTGCGGGTATTGATTTCTTTTACATTGCATTAAGAGATCTCAATGGACAGTCAATTCGTCGTTCTTCATTAAGAACACAATTCATCCTGTGCATTATTGAAAGGTGGAATGGCACCACGGTAATTTTGTTCAGGGGCCAAGAGGACAATAAAACAAAGGGTACCTTATTTGCCGAGACCAGCAAAGCTGTCCCATGGCGGTATGCCAGCTTTGTTAGAAGCTTAGTGACAAGTGATAGAATTGCGGTCGTTATGGCAGACACTACGTTGAGCAAAACGTATGGCAAGTGCTATGGCCTTTGACCAAGTGGTAATAGTGGTCTAGTAATGATATGATAAGAGTAACAATAATAATGCGGTTCATAAGTCGGGTATCAAGACTAATTCCCGCCCAAGCTAATTCCCACTATTATTATCCTAGCAGGCGAAATCACTCTAGGGTTCTCTCAATTCCCTGGGGAGTACGCAGTGCCGCTGTCAATTTCAGACGCTGGTCGCTAACATTCTGGCACAGATATTGCCTATACAGATAGATGGAGTGTGGAATATGTGGATAGGATGCACTGCCAAGGCACTTACAACACTACTGTGATCGGGAATCGAAACTATGGCTTTTAGGTCTTTGAGAACAACGCGACAACCATTCGACCATGCTGATATAGAGTCAGTAAAGTTTTAAACTGAGCAGCTGCTGGATCATTGCGTGAATCTTTTCATTCACTGTATCAGATTTTTTTTTTACTTAGATTTTCCCAAGCTTATCTCCACTGTCACAATGTTACAACATAGGTACACATAAAGCTATTATTAAACAGTACATAAACAGACTAAGGCTAACAAATGGACAAACAACCAGATAAATGAACAGACAAAGAATAAAAAATAAAGACAATCAGATAGACAGACATCCTCACAGAAGACATATTTAAACTTACATAGACCAAAGACGTTATTACAGAGAAGTTAAGGATGACACGACACTATAATTTAAGGCATTCCTTGGAATTCATTATATTACTTCAACATTTTTAAAAACTGGCCGCAGGGGTTTTTCATGACAAGAGTATGGCTTTGACAAATTTCACGATGTTTTGCAGTGTTTTAGGACATTTTGAATTAATTAGATTATCCATTTTTTGAATGTTAGGGTTTGTTCTGTATCATATAGACGGTAGACACGACTTGGTCCGAAGACAGAATTGCGGTCTGTAACATCGAAGTCTGCCTCCTACTTTAAGCCTTGTCACATCTGGGAAACTTTACAATAATAAAACCGACGATAATTTCTGTTCACAGAATTGTTACTTCGACACTTTTTACATAATGTTCTGTGTGATTTTTTTGTTTTAAAAAATAAATCAGTATGCGATATCCCTATGCTCATTAAGATAGTAAATCATTAAGAGTCATCAGGCAGAGGTCTAGGCGCTGGGGTATAGTCATGTTACAGCCAAATAATTAGATCGTTTCATAGTGTCTTCACTATGAAAACACTCGTGTTTTGATTGACAGCACTGTCATGATAGCGTGTTGTTTTGCCTTGAAATAGTCGCCGTCCTAATACGTTGATCGGCTTAGCGATATCAAAGCTTGATTATACCTCTAGGGATTCCTGAACAGCTCCCAATTATCTGTACAAATCCCATTTGTTATACATGTCGTCCAGATCACAGACAGTATTCAATAATAGAGCATGGCTGAGCGAATGTTATTATGACCTATCTGCACTAGAAGGGCATCGATGACAAACGCTTACTGCTAGAAAGCACAGCCCTGTAATCGGCTAATAGATCGTTGCATGTTGCTTCATCCAAATAATTAAAACAATGATAAGGATGATGATTAAGAACAATGACTTTCGACAATTTTTTTTTTTACTTTCTCTCGTGGGCCCGCACATTTAAAAAAAAAATGATGCCTTCTTCCAAGTGATCTCCCCCTAACTCGTAAGATAAACAGCAGTTTTTAAGACTTCTGCTCTAATTTTAACCTAGTCTATATCCGATTTCTAGCTCACCTACCAATATACTATTTTATTTAATGTATCATTTTCCCTTTATCTGATTGCGTTTACGAAGTTTTCATAAATTCCGCTACCGCTAGATTAACACTGGTCTGTAGAAAATGTTTAAAAAAAAATCTCGTCGCTGATGATTTTCATCTAGGTAATGTATTGTAAGTTTGGCGAACTGTCTGTGTGTCTGTCTGTCAACTACATTAAGAGACCAATAAAACCGTTAGTAGTCAACTAAATGACGATGGTAGGAAATCAATCCACACAGCCGAATACTAAAACAGGAGATAATTCTGAATAGGATGCAAAATAATGCCAGCAATGTTAATTATTTATATGTCTTGTAGTGTTGATGAGCTGCTGTACATTATTGTACCCCGTTCTTTTGTCTCTCTGTTTCGCTCTTTCCGTATGTGTATGTATATATGTGTGTGTCTGTGTGTTGTCTGTCTGCCTGCCTGCTTGTCTGTCTGTCTGTCTGTCTGTCTGTCTGTCTGTCTCTCTCTCTCTTTCTCTCTCTCTTTCTCTCTCTCTCTCTCTCTCTCTGTCCTCTCATGGAAGCCTATCGTTTGATCCTACATCTCCCCCTCTCACAGCTCTTCATTTCCCAGCCTCTCTAGGGCAATACCTACCATTATATCTACCCCGTTAGCCATCAGTTAAGGTCCGCGGTAAAAGGAACGTTGCACTAAAAGGGCCGGATAAAAGTAAGTACCATTTAAACGGACGCTTAAATGATACTCACTCTTCTCAAATCTTTGTAGCAGGGAGCGGACGGGGAAGTAAGAGAGGGCCCTAAGGTGGGCAACATCCCGTTTCTGGCCTTCAGAAAAAAAAGGGGAGGTGAAAAGGGAGGGGGGAGGGAGAGGGGGATAGGGTCATGGTCAGTCATGCTTCGCTTTCTGTCTATCCTTTTTTTTCTTTCCTCGCCCACTTTTCTTTCCTTATGTGGTCCATGGAGCACCCGCCTTCGATTAGAACAACACTGGGCAGATTTACAAAAAGCCCATTGTCTCAGATTCATTCAGAGATCAAAGCTTTTGCAGCAAATCAGAAATGGCGGAACATGATTACGGCCAATGCTTGCAAACAGCGGGATCATCACGGATCAGTTGAGTCATTCACAGCCAGTATGTCGCGCCACCTGAGGGAGAGAGGGAGGGAGGGAGAGAGAGAAGAAGAAGTGTGATGTGGGAAAGTGATTGATAACATTAATGTCATGATTTGTGTGTATGTACTGAAAGGTTAGACTTTCAACTGTATAAAAGTTTTTTTTTAACTTAAACTTGATAGTTAGTCTGTGAGATCCGCTTTAAAGATAGAGACATCAGAGCAGAAACTTTCAAGCGGGAAGGAAGGACGACAGGAGCAAACAATGACCTGAACAGTCATTCTGGAAGATTCCATTACGGTGTCATGCAAGCTTTTCATGCCTGCTTCGTGCGGCCTTGAATCAGTGCCAATGTTAGTGACCCGGCTGGCCTGCAGAAGTAAAAAATGAATAAAAACAAAATGAATGCTACAGCGTGCCAGTTTGGTGGATGTCCAAGAGGAGGTTAATAAGTGGAACTATCCTATGGGCGGGCTTTATAGGGACTTCCAGGCTTTGGCAAATCTACCTGCCCATCACTTGCCCGATGATACAGTTGCTTCTCATATTAATTTTAGTTACAGGAACGTTGCTCTATTATAGAGATTATACAGCATCCGAAAATGAATGTCCTCCATATAGGTCTCCCCTCTTCACGCCTCTCATCCCCATAACTCTCGCCCGACCTTTGATCCAAACAGTTTCACACACAGTCATATTAAAATATCATATTCGACCATTCATTTTCGTTTTTTAGTAGCGTCATTTCTTTACAAACTAAGAGTGACTTTGGTCTGCATGTTGAATATGGAATGAACCCCAAATCTTCATAGCGGTTTAGTTTTATTCTTCCAAATATGAGCGAAACGTTTTTCTGTGGGCAGTTGAAGTGACAGAGGACTGGGCTGGACTGGAGTGACTGGAGTGTAATATTTGCCAGGAATGTTTCCTGTTATGTATTGGAATGTCTATGTGAACACGCTTTGACTCATGTGGGGAGACCTGTTTCTTAGTTTTAGCGTATACCTTTACTCTAGATTCACCCCATTATTCCCGTCTTCCTGTTTCTCAGGTTGTATAGAGATTAAGTCTCTTGAGAAAGGCCTAGGTCTTACATTGAAATAGTAATATTGGAGGCAAAGCCCTAAGACGTTTAACGTTCGTATACTACTGAAGATTGCATTCTTCGCCATTTTAAACCCTTGATTTGATGTATTACTACGAACGATCATCGTTAATCGCATGTGAGTTGGTCGATTAAATGAGTAAAATAACATAACAAACCGTCACTCAGAGGAGGTGGGGTGTTGGGGGTCCAGATAGCTCTTGTTTAAAACGTTGACCTGCTGAGCGTCATCAGTTGAGCCTCTAAAAATGATGCTAATGTAACAAATGTGAAGAAATTATGATCTTTCACAGTGAGTGAGTCCTCTTTCGGCCAATGGAGTACTAAAATAATTTTACTTGTGATGAATTATCAATTAGATTTTCCTCTCGGTCTGTTCTTCCTGGTCATATTGATCCCCATGTTCATTGCTATCATCACATCTTCAATGTGCAAAATGTTCGTCATTGGCACATTATTTCTGTCACCACAGAGAACTGCACCGCAGACCAGTACAGATGCACGAATGGCCGATGTATAGATTCATACTGGGTGTGCGACGGTGCGGACGACTGCGAAAACAACAGCGATGAGGACATCTGCCATGGTGGGTGGGTGGGTGAGTGAGTGAGTGAGTGAGTGAGTGAGTGAGTGAGTGAGTGAGTGAGAGTGACAGAGAGAGAGAGTGAGAGAGTGAGTGGGAGAGTGAGTAAGGGAGGGAGGAGGGAGGAAGGGAGGAAGGAGGGGAGGGAGGAACTAATGGAGGGAAGGGCTTGCTACGTCGGTGAGTTCGTGAATTTGTGAAAAATAAAAGGGTGTGTGAAATACTGAGGTAATGAGTGTATTAAAGACTAGATGACGATTAGGATACTAACTCACCCATTGATCAACTGCTTTCAGATTATGTGTGTCCATCAGACACATGGAAATGTCCTTCAGATGGAACATGTATCTACGTTCTAGCAAGATGCAATGGCTATCCAGAGTGTCCGGGAGGGGATGATGAAATGGACTGTCACAGTAAGTAGACTAGTTGTGTGTCTCACTCACTCACTCACTCACTCACTCACTCACTCACTCACTCACTCACTCACTCATCCACTCACCCACCCACCCACTCACCATGGCAGATGTCCTCCACAACTAAAGTTTAAAGATCTCGAGATTCTGGCATCTATTAAAAAGCGAAATTACTGATGTGTAAAAACCCTTTCAATCTGTAAATTTACCAAAGGAAAATGGGCCTTTTCTTGGGCGCTGCCCGCTAACGGCAGGGTGTAGAACAATTTTAGATAATGCACCCATCTTAAAACTTTCAGGCACAGTTTGAGCCTTATAAATATAAAATTAAAATGTATTTGTCGTATATATTAGCACGCGGTCAAACCAGTCTAACTAAACAATTGGGACCAAGTAAGAAGAAGAGGAATTCATGAAACATTTTGGACGATGACTCTACTCCCCATCGGCATCAATCTTTTTCTTCCCATTAAAACATAGGACAATTAAAATACTTTAACCTCTGTGGAAGAAAAAAAAAACATTCCGAAATCCCTTTTGAATTTATACACGTGACACATTTCGTTTTATACAGAGAAGAATAAAAAACCAACAGGGCCCCCCCCAAAAAAAAAACTACGACCCAGGCAAGAAAACAATGAGACCCTCATGAAAAAAGAATGGATCCAAATAACAAAAAAAAACAAACCCAGGGCCCAAGGAAGAAAAACAATAGGTGCCAAAGGAGCAAAAAAACAGTAGGTGGCAAAGAAGCAGAAAACAATAGGTGCCAAAGAAAAAAGACAATAGGTGCCAAAAACATTGACTGTTGTGGCGCTTCCAGAAAAAGAGAAGGTTTGAGTAAAGGTCATACTGTGATGGACGGACGGACGGACGGATTTATTTCATTTCCAAAATGAATCAGTTTGTTTTCTTCTTCTTCTTTTTTTTTCCTCCTAGATAGCACATGCCCTTCTGACTATACGCAATGCGATTCTGGAACCTGCATTCCAATTGGTTGGCTTTGTGACGGCTACAATGACTGTGGAGGTGGGGAGGACGAGACCAACTGCTCAGGTAAGAAAAGTGTCAATCCTACTCTCCCTTTGCGTCATACAAAGCTAAAATGCAAAGTTCCGTCATATTGCTGTTAAACTGCCGGTGCAAGCCAAACTAGGTCGTTTAATAGAAGTATAATCCCGCAATCAGTCAAAATGAGGATTGTGTCGTTAAATTAGGAAATGAGATTTTAAGTTCTGAGAGTAAACTGAGCCATCCGGTGAAAACGTTTCGTTTGTTACTGAAATCGAGAATGAAATCATTCCTGTGTACAAAAGCATTGAGAGATGGCCAATAATTGTGAATAACGTTGAATTTTTCGAGAGTTTTTGAATGAAATATATGGAATAACATTGATATTCCATTGGTTGTTTTTTTTTTTTATATTGCATGGACTAACTTCTCACCACTTCAGACAGTTAAATATCTGGCCAAAATAAAGCTAGGTAACTGTTTTATTTTCTTCTCATAAAAATGCACACATTAAGCTTTCATGCCATAACAAAAACTAGACTTGACCAAACCCTTATTTCGACGGGCTGCAAGACAGTTGTGCTTTAAAAAAAAATCAACTCCTTGAACAGTGAAGACATGTAAACACGGTTTTTGCCATATACTGCGATTGGCGTCTGCTATAGTGGCGTCTTCTGCGTAACTGACTTAGGGATAATGATATCTTCCATCTTCACCAAGTCATACCCTCATGCATAATAGCTTGCGTAGATTACTCTTGGAAATTGTTTAATTTTGGTATGATAATTCCATATCATTTAAGCACTACCCACCCAGTCTTCAGTGATTTAAAGGAGTTTTTATTGTTCTACAGATCCTTTGTTTTCCTACCAGATATCTTGCCTTTGTGATTAACCCTGTTATGTGTACTGTCAGATAGACTATGATTGTTATGCCACTTGCCTGTGATTACAGCTTTTTTCCTAGAATCCTTTGAATTATATGTTACGTTACACCCGGTACTATTTCATGCGATGCCATAATTTTATGGCAAAAGTCACGCATTTTCGAGGTTGTTTTGTTGAGGCAAAATTTAACACAGGTTCTTTCCTTCTCTTGGTAATTACATCAATGATGCCATTGCAAAACAAATTAAAAAGTATCATGTCTCTTTACTTTATAATTAATTTAAGGTTCCGGCATCTGTTAATAGGTCAAATCACTGACTGTACACAATCGTATTAATCCGCTTACATATAAAATGCCCCTTTTTGGGAGGCCTTGACAGCTAATGTTAGAGTGTTGAAATATGTAACAGAGACCTGTGATTTAGATAAAGCAGGCAATTTGAACATTTCAGTTACAATTTTAACTCTATAGAAAATTAAAGTGTGTTAGACCTGTGTATCAGCACGCGGGCAAAACCAGTCTCATGAAAAAATGGGGACCGAGTCAGAAGGAGACACGACTACTTTTGAAAGAGATTTGTGAAAATTTGAGACATTGACACCCCTCTTTCCCCACATCCCCCATCCCCCAAACGCTTACACACACCTACCTTTCTCTTCCCCTAAAAAAAATCGAGCAATGGAAGTACTTAACCTCCATTAGCAAAAAAAAATCCGAAATCACAGAAGAATTATTTTGTAGACTAACACATTTCATTAACCTCTATGGGGAAAGATTCCGAAACCTCTATGGGGAAAAGATTCCGAAATCACGGTAGAAATTGTAGAATAACATATTTCATTAATCTGAATGAGAAAAGATTCCGAAATCACAGAAGAATAATTTGTAGAATAACACATGTCATATTATAAGACCGAAAGAAAAAAAACAACAAACAAATTATAATGCCAATTACCTTAGGAACAAAAATATACCTTTTTCTGTAGTGTTGCAGCAGTGTCACTAATAATGTAAACAGCCGGCATTTTCACTATATTTCTTCATTGTTCTATTTCTATTTCTATTTATGGCCATCGGAACTCTTATTCGCTTGCTTTTCTTTGATAGTCTCTTCTTTCATTTCGCGTTCATGGAGAAATGTTTGGAAACGGAACACTGACTATTTTATGAAAATAAAATTCGTTATATATTTTTCAAAGAGCATAATCAAATTTAACATACTATAGTAGTAGTGGCCAAATTTTGGTGTTTGCCCGATTTCATGTACTTGCCCACAGTTATATTCCTGAACCCAGATTATTATGGTGATATGCTGTACTTAGCTAATAAAGTGGTTCGGATCATAATAATAGACTACTATTTTGGGATATTACTATAATTTGTTATAGGCTGGTTATGTACTTTTATGTCGCCAATCCCATATTATGTGTATGTGGTATTTCTTTGTTATGCCTTCTTTAATTCCCAGTTTGCTTGTATCTTATTTTTGTGCATTTTTTTTTCTATGTGATAATCTGATTGAAAGACATTGTCATACAGTATTTGAAATTAGTTATGAGTTAGTACGACTTAAAGGTCTGCCCGGGGTATAAAAGGAGAAGAGAGGCATAGGTCTAGTAGGACATTTGAATTCCATTGAATTCCGTTGAATTCCATTGTATGCCTCACATCAGAGCAGTGGTCCATTTTCCGAATTTAACGATAACAAAGGATTTCATGCTGCCTAGAAATTTGTAGATCGATAGTTCACTGCTCCGCCAAAAGTTACGGTAAGGAAACCTGACATAAGAATTTCCGCCATGTTGTAGGTAGAGCTTGCATCCCAAGGGTAACGATCGAATGGCACAGCTTTAGGGCACTTAAATTTAGTCATACATCACAAAATACCAGGGAAAAAAATAATAATGGGATTTGTAAGTCTCGTCTCAGCTCCCTGGGAAGTATACAGTATATTTACAGGTGCTTATACTAGCATCGTGACAATATCTTTCACTGCCCATAGCCAATGTCCATTTTACAGACGGGTGGGGTGACGAACATGAGAATGAAATATTTCCCAAGACACCTACAACACGACCGTGGTCGGCAATCGAATTCACGACCTTAGATCTTGAGTCCAACGCCGGAACCATTCGACAAATATGGCCAGTTTCTTATTCTATACAATACTGCAAGTGAGTCGCCCCAGAGTAATGAAATGCACCACAGAGCCCATCTCGGTAATGAGCGAAGCGCGCATTGCCTGGCGGCACCTCCAGTCGAAATGAGTTTTTCGGTCTAAACTTCGATTGGCATTAGTTTATGAAACAAAAACACTATTCAGGACTCCCCATTTAAATATTCCTCCCGGTCTTTGGTCGCTGAACATGAAATACGATGATGAAATATTGTGACTATATTCAAAGAATCCTAGGTCTGAGCATGAGTATTAGTTAGAAGAGTATTACGTCAGTTTCAAGGAGCCAGCCGGCACCAGTGGAGAGTTCTCAACATAACTAAGAATTTGGTTACCCCTTGAAAAATTAGGAAATTATGCGACTGGGTCCCAATATATTGCTTCCTTCAAAAGTTCCTTGAACCAAAACCATCATCAATCGCTTCTTTTCCTCAATTTTTAACACTTTGTTTACCAACGTCGACGGACGTCGAAATTCCAGTACAACCTCTCCACTGCCATTTTCGAGCGTTGTCGACTATTAATTTGAGAGTGCCCACTATTAAACTCGAAAGCTTTCTTGACGAAATTGCTGTAGGGTCGATTGATGATTTCTGTGCCTTGAATCGTGAGTTCCCGTCCAGTGGTTTACAAGTAGCTGTCCCCAGCAGCCAGTTTCATTTTACCCTTGATTTCATGCAACTAAATGCTTCTGAAGTGAAATCAAGTGTGAATTATTGTAAAGACAAGAACGTCCTAACCAATCAGTCGCTAACAGTCTGTTGTTGCTATATTTTTGCACAGTATACTGAAACAAGCTACATTATGCGACTTTAATTGCAGCATTTCAATTTACGCCCAAAGCCTTAATGGACATGACCAGGACTGGTGAAAAAGGAAGTTCAGTTCAGTAAGGGAAAAAGAAGCCCTATGTTCAAGTTCAACTCAGTTTCAAGAAATCTGAGTAGTTTTTACATCAGATAATTATATTCCTTTTGGGTTTAACATTAGCATTCGGTTCTGATTTTGTAACTAGAAGTGAAATGAGCTAAAAATTAGGTAGATAACTAGAAATCAGATCTAGCATCCAAAATAGCTACTGATCCGGATCAGTTCGTCCAAAATAGCTGTCAAGCTCAGATTATGTTCACATGAATTAAGGTTCACGAATGTCGTTCATTCATAATATGATCTCAGTTCAGCTCCACCGTAAACATGCCTACTGGCAAGCTGGTTTGTGACACGACGGTCAGTTACACGAGTACAAGCGAACGATACAATCGACCCATGCTTACTCTCTGTGATTTATATGATTGCCCACGTTCCGATAACCCGCCAGAGAAAGCTATGACAACATTACTGATTCTCACTGCTTAGTTAGGTGTGGCCAAACATAACGTCGCATGGCCGCATTGATGAGTTAATCCAGCGATTAATTAAAAAGCAAACACACACACACACAAACAAAAAAACCCACTGTTTTTATTACAACGGCACTGAGCCTGGTTTACAGTCGAGGAGCACATAACCCCTTTAGAGATGAGCTGCTAATTTGTGATGGCACTTGCGTTGTCGCTTTCTGTTCTTAGTAACATACATTAATCTCAGCTAACACATGCATGGCCCACTTCCAACGTGTGCCTTATTTAATTTTAGTATATTTCCACCTGTTTCATGTCTTTTTTTTTTCATGTCCATGAGATTTTGCTGTTCTATACCCTGGAACTAATGTTTACCGTGGAATTATTATTTTTCACAGTCATCGGACGTAACAAACCTGCCCCACCCCAAAATGCATCTCAACGCTTTGCCGAATATAACGAAAATGCTGAATAAAATTGGCGTATTATTAGTGGTCTAGTCTATATTATCTTTTATTTAATTAGAATATTTATCAACTACACTGTCATATCCACATTTACAGAAAACGTTTGTTTGTGTGTGTGTTCCAGCTGTCCGTATAACCACATTGTCAGCATCATCTTTATGGCTTATGGTATTTTTTTTATACCAATGATGTGGAGGGATAAGTGTGTATCCTACCATTTTCCAGCACTTCCATCCGTTTACTTGAGAGAGAAAGAGAGAGGCAGAGAGAGAGAGAGAGAGAGAGAGAGACAGACAGACAGAGAGAGAGAGAGACAGACAGAGAGAATATATGTATGTGTGTGTGTGTGTGAGAGTGTGTGTGTGTGTGTGTGTGTGTGTGTGTGTGTGTGTGTGAGAGAGAGAGAGAGAGAGAGAGAGAGAGAG
>JAWQUT010000008.1:2419686-2432462 GCA_033807755.1 Ellobium chinense | reverse complement strand
TGATCAGCGACCTCGGGGGACAGCTGGGCTTGTGGCTTGGCCTCTCTGCAATTACTATTGGCGAGCTGTGTAGTTTCTTGTTCAGTGTTGGAAGATCCTTGCCGTCCATGTGCTGTGGGAACCCCAAAAAGACAGTAAGTCATTACATTATGTAAGATGTGCTTTTTTCCCATTTTTGTCTTTTTGGTCTTTATTGTTGTGACAGCTTTGGTAGGTTCTCGATAAATTTAGTAAAACTAACGAATATTATTAATGGTGGTACATGTGACGGTGAAGGCCGTTAAAATGGTCAGCGTGGTTACATTCGGGAGTGTGTCAGCTTTTCGACTTTGTGTACGAAATTTGCAGTATTTCACCGGAAAGGCCCTTGGAAGGCAACACTTCACCGGAAAGGCCCTTGGAAGAATTCCATGATATTGCTTTTAAATCACGTGCAAATCTAAAGCTTAATCTGAAACACATTTATGCAGCCTGACACTGGCTCAGCATACATCGGAGTGTTTAACTTCCTTCTGGCGCAATTATTGGATACTCCTGCCTAGGGCTTGTTCAGGATTAGGGGTAGGAATAGAAAAGAGAAAGCACACCTTGGAGTTTGAGTTTATTTTTTCCCTCTTAACCCTACCCTTAGCCTCATCCCTAACCCTTGACTAAACTCTAGGCGGGATTGTCCAAATAATTATATGCCTAAGACATCCTCCTGAGTTCTGGGATCAGCAAGGGTGCAGTGTAGTGCTGTGTGCAGAAAAAAAAACGCAACTCCGTATTATAATATGGTGTGGTGCAATTGGAATATTGATATGGCATGATTTTACGGCGTACACAAAGCCAGAATCTGTTATTGTCACGTTCATTCCACATTTAATTGCCGGAGTCATTTTTTTTTTTGAGGTTTTGAAAAATTTAGCTGTCCAACCTGTTGCTCAAAGCAAATCAGTGAGGCAGGTGTGGTTTAGTTCGTAAAACTGGGACATAATGACAAGTCAAAGCTCTACACTAATGGAAATAAACAGAGACAGATAGAAAACCATAGTAATATAAACTATTCAAATCATAAAAAAATGACCTAGTCAAATGTGGAATGAGCATGACAACATGCTACAAAGCCTTAGTGAAAGCTGGTCAAATTTAGCAAAGAAAAACAATCAACCATCACAAGAACTTTTCTTGGAGTCTTGTTGTCGATGGCGATCTTAACGTACCCAATGCAATTAAAGCTCGTTTTTGCTTTTGCAGCGTTAATCGAGAGCCTGCATACTAACGATGGGATCTCTGACTATCGTAAGAATTTCAACAATGCATCAATGCTGAACGCACCTTCAATGGCGTGTAACATGCAGAGTTAATGTAATTTTTACGATGGTAAGAGATCCCGCCCTTAAATACGCAAGTTCTCAGATGTTTCTGTCGCTTATATTACTGCATGTTCTTCCACTTTGCAGAGCCAGTGCACACCAGTGACACCTCTAAAACCAGCCACCTTAGAAGAAATGTACGAGGACATGTGTCCAGAACCAGCCAAGTATATCCCACCGGACGTTGTGAGGACAAGTGAAGCCTGACCCCGGCTACAAATATAGTTTTGGCCAGTTTTAATCTCTCAGTGATAAGAAGCTGATTGGGTATCTGTGGCTGTAGAGCGGTTTTCCGAAACTCTTTCAAATGCTTTGAGAATAAAGCGAAATAATGTTAGGGCATATGCATAATTATTTACAGGTCGTCACGCTCATTCCACATTCGCCTAGGTCATATTTTGAAGTTTTGAGAAATTTAACGCTCTCAGTCTGTTGCTCAAAGCAAAACAATGAGGAAGATGTGGATTAGCTCGTAAGATTAATATACAATAACAAATCAAAACTCTACATTTGTTTTAATAGGATAAAAAGGCTAAATGGAAGATCACAGTGATATAAACAACTCAGATCATCAAAAAAAAAAAAAGACTTAGACGAATGTGGAATGAGCGTGACGGAGTGGGAATTTACCTCTACTTACTTTGAAAGATAACTTTTTTTTTTTGAAAGATAGCCATAATTGAAGCACATTTAAATGTTGATTAAGTCAAAAAAAAGTTGAATTTTTGTCTAGTCATTCCCAGGGCAGTTTCAACGAAAAGTGGACTTAAGAGAGCTTTGAAAAACCATTTTTCAGTTTCGGCATTCCTTTGTTGACGTGAAGGCAAGTCCGTCCTGGGGGATACGCTCTGTTACCATAACATTCATACGTGGAAACCTAGTCTATTCAGCCTCAGCTAGACCAAATAACTTCAGTTATTCCTGTTATAGTTGTATAATATTTACTATATAATTGTGCTTTAATACAGTGTTTATTAGTTGTAAGATTAGCCCGCATCGGTACGTAATTTGGTCTTTAAGAATCCGTGCGGCATGTCTGTTTATTAGAGAACATCATACTGATTTACCATTAATTGTATCTGGTTCATCAACGTGTTTTAAATTGACACTGGAACAGTCGCTTGTATTTAACGGTCAACAGGGTCTTTTTGTAAAAACCTCAGTTGAGACTGGAAACAAAGGAAACATAGCACTCCACCTAACATTATATTTCTGATGCCACTTTTATTGAAACAGCTCAAACCTGCCTATAACGGTATCATCTTTGCAACTTTAAGTACAAATTTTACCTAAGTATAACTTTTATAGAGAGGGTCGCCTGTAAAGTCTATCCATTTCTCCTACCCCCTCCGCTCTTCCCCCAATCCCCGTGCACACACACACACACACACACACACACACACCCGCACTCACTCTCAGCCCCAACAAGTCCGAGCCATACACTTATAAAAGGTTACAGACCTGTAATAGGATTTGACCCTTTTTTCCTCTATGGGCTATATTAACATTTTGAGCTGCCCTCTGAACCCAAAGTTTTAGCTTTCACCCAGACCCATACCAGATTGAAGCTCATTATGTGGCCCAAATTTTAAGACTTACCCAACCCTAGCAAGCCCATTGAAATTTTGAGCTTGGTTGCTATTTGTAAACAGACCCTACATTTTTCACTGGTCAATGCCAAACCCCTCCTCTTCCGCCTGAGCACACCCTTGAGCNGCCACTTTTATTGAAACAGCTCAATCCTGCCTATAACGGTATCATCTTTGCAACTTTAAGTACAAATTTTACCTAAGTATAACTTTTATAGAGAGGGTCGCCTGTAAAGTCTATCCATTTCCCTACCCCCTCCGCTCTTCCCCCAATCCCCGTGCACACACACACACACACACACACACCCACATCCGCACTCACTCTCAGCCCCAACAAGTCCGAGCCATACACTTATAAAAACCAGTTATGCCCCTTGATTAGTGAGGCAACGAAAGCACACTGACCTTAGAAATAAAAGCAAATTTGAAAACTCCACGCTTCATCAGATTAAATGAAGAGTATTTAGAATCACTGTAATGTAGTAAAATAATGGTAGAAATTCTTCTTGTATGGCTTTTACCAGTTGATTGTGTAGAATACAACTGGTTACTTCCCTTCTATCAGAAAATCACTGTGCTTAGTCACAAGCCTCACAGCCAGTGAAAAACTATTCAGAGAATTTGGCGAAGGAGGTCTTAAGACAGCTACTGCAATGTATTTTGAGTGAGCTGATCCCTGGCAAAATAGAAATATACAGTCGCGGTGACGGCCATTTTTGATGCATTTCTGAACGTTTCACCTGCGCCCAAGTCCTCTCAGAAAGAACACTTAATATGACAGTCATAATAATGTGATCAACTAAATTCCTATACCCCATCTTGTGTCGATACTAGGCATAAAATACGAACCTAGCGGAAGATATGATATTCCGCCGATGTGAAATGTGCGCCAAAATGATAACATTTTTTATTTTATCGTGGATCTGTGCCACCGTTGTTTCCGGTGTCGGACTTAGACATTAAAAACGGTTTGGAGGCTTATTTTTGAAGAGTTACACCAGCGTTCTCACACAGAATCTACCAAAATAGGATTTTCAATCGTCATTCTCCACAAAGCAATGAAAATGTGTTTCTTTTTGACTGTTATAGCAAGATACAGTGCAAATGATTTTCAAAGGACTGCGGCTGGTTTTTGAAATTTCAGGCCCTAAGCTTAAGCTTATTTTGTTCAGAAGTAAATTCGGCACTGTTTGTTTCAAAGACTGTTTGTAAAGTAAGTATACATTTCACAGTTTGTCAATTTTACTTTGAATAAGCCAAGACTGCCTGCGATCATTAATTGATGCTAAAGGTCGATTGCGTTCGCTCGGGTGTACTTTTGATGATGTCGACAGAGCTAAATACTTAGTGTTATTTTTTTTTCTTTTGCATTCAAATGCAAACGCTCTGTAACATGTATCTTTTTTGCAAGTCAAACGCAGTGGCTGTCAGTGTCTTGCTTCTTGAGAAAGTAGCAGGAAACAGTTGCAAGTTTCATGAATTGCAAAGGTAATATTTTAATATGTAAAATAAGCCTTGTTCAAAACGTAAAATTTCTTGCCTGGAACGTAGTTTGTATTAATCTGCATACGTCGATACATGTGTTTGAGGTTATGTACAAAGTGCATGTATTGTGTTATTTAAGCGCATACTTGCTTGTATTGCCTGACATTTCAAACCGTCCATGCCATCCTTCTTTATCGATTTTCCAGTTAAATGCAATTGTTCTATTCAGAGCTTTCTAATACCTTGCACACACCTTGGTTTTTTGTTTTAAAAACCGCAAGAAATTGTGTTCGCGTATGGGTTTGTTTCCAGTTTATTTGGTACTGTTTATCTGCCCAGTGTTGAGAAATAAACAATCAAAATATTATAGCATTTCTTCACTGAAGCAACTAGAATTTGTGCTGGACTAGTCTTATTGATAACATTATAGCTTGAATAACTTTCTCCTATCCTCACAACCGTCACAACTATGAGAAGACCGATAAACAATCAAGACTTTTATCGTGACGCCAACAGGTAAATTATACCTGCTAAGTTCATCATCTGCAGGTTCAGAGAACTACAGTATTAAAAATAATCCAGTTATATAGGTATGCATTAAATACACCTTACAAAAGTAACTGAAGGTATGCCTTTGGTTCGTGCTTGTTAATTATTGACATTCTGGCTGCTCTCAAGTCTATCACCGTTCAGTCTAGGCCTATTACTTATTTTGACTGAGGCTATCTAATAATACCTGTAATCAGTTTTTGAAAATCATGACCCTTTACCTGATAACCGAAGACATACTGTGCAGGTCACTTTTCTACCAAGGGTTAATCTGATTATACGTGAGCATCATATTATTATTTTTAATCAACACTTTTGATACTGTAGATGGTGTCAGTGTTCTTTAGAACTACGCAGTTTCCATAGAAGACTTGCTTTGAAGATTTCTCTTTCTCTCGGGCGACACACATGCAGCTGACGATTTTTACTCGTAAGCCGCATAAACTGCAATATTTCCACTTTATAACAAATTGTTGTACCAGTATAAACGTCACTGTATAATCCCAACTCAATGGGTTCTTTTTTTTTTTTTTTCAATTTGTGCCCAAGGTCCCGTCGGGCTGCAATCATGAGGAGATCATTGTATTAATCATCCAAGGTTTTCTTTTGTCATTCCATTATATGAAAAGATTATTGACAGTCCACCTTTCTTTCTTTTATATTTGTTTTGTACAAAATTTAGTTAGTGAACAGCATCACAGTTGAACATTTTTTAAAAAACAGTCATTATCAGAACCATTCCATAGTCTTGAATTTTCTTTCCTAACCAATATGCAGAACAATGTCACGTCTACCGTGCGTAGTCATTTTAGTATGATCCTTTAGATGGGAAAGCGGGGTCCATAATATTATCTATTTCGAAAACCATTGCTTTCGTTAGAGTTGGTTTGTTTGAGTTAGGGTTGTAGGGCTCGTAACCACCGTTATGGCTATACTGCGCCGCTTTTGTTAGAGGAACGTAAGATCAGAGGTAGTTTTGAATGTGTCCAGTAACACAAAGGAAAGGAATTATCCTGTAACACTGTAGTATTGCAGTATCCTTTACAATATTAGATCCATTGCAACACAGACAAGTATTGTTGTATAATTGTAAATGCATAATTATGTTGTCTTTGACATTCGAAGGTAATTTTTTTAAACACAGGTGGGAAAGCAATATCTTTAAATGTATAATATCTTGAGAAAAAAAATATTGTCCTTATGTTTTTTATCTGTGGATATGATTTGAGGTTTTTTTTGTAAGTTTTTGAATAGGGCAACTGTTTAAGACTAAAGAAACTGCAAAAAAAAAACAAAAAAAAAACCGAGCCCTTTAAGAAATTTATTGAAATGACAACCAGCCCTTTAAGAAATTTATTGAAATGAGTTCTTGGATTAGACCTGTTTGTTTACATGAAAAGATATTCAGCTTAGAGCACATGTGTATAAGTCTACCTCCAATTGCTCATACATTTACTTAAAAAGTATAGTTTTAATGTTCTTAAATGTCACTTAAATAGATCTAAGTGCTTTAGTATAATTGTCATAACTGTTACATAGACCCAGAACAGTAAGTAAACCCTTCGCGATGACAGAAATCGATCAAGAGGATATGTTTGGGTAAGTGCATGCTACTGGCATTAACTTGATGATACCGTCCATAGTGAGATATGCGTGGTATCCAATTTAAATAAGACTTAGGGAGAAGCGGGGCCCCAAACATTTTGTTTATTTAGAAATAATAGCTAATTCCTCATCAACGTGTTTGATTTCTTAGTTTTTTTTTTTTTTTTTTTTTTTTTTTTTTTTTTTTTTTTTTTTTTTTTTTTTTTTTTTTTTTTTTTTTTTTTTTTTTTTTTTTTTTTTTTTTTTTTTTTTTTTTTTTTTTTTTTTTTTTTTTTTTTTTTTTTTTTTTTTTTTTTTTTTTTTTTTTTTTTTTTTTTTTTTTTTTTTTTTTTTTTTTTTTTTTTTTTTTTTTTTTTTTTTTTTTTTTTTTTTTTTTTTTTTTTTTTTTTTTTTTTTTTTTTTTTTTTTTTTTTTTTTTTTTTTTTTTTTTTTTTTTTTTTTTTTTTTTTTTTTTTTTTTTTTTTTTTTTTTTTTTTTTTTTTTTTTTTTTTTTTTTTTTTTTTTTTTTTTTTTTTTTTTTTTTTTTTTTTTTTTTTTTTTTTTTTTTTTTTTTTTTTTTTTTTTTTTGATTAAACTAATAAATACTTGAATCCTAATTCTGTCATTTGGAACTGGCCTATGCCTCTAATTGTTCGAGACCAATATTTGCATATGATCTAATTATATGGAATATGATCACATAGGTCAACTGGACAATATAAAAGCGGTAGTATATTATATCGTCATAGTCATGGGCAGTTCATCTATCTCAGTTGAGTAAGGTTTTTGTCATAAAAGAAAGAAAAAAAACCAACTGTATTAGACAACCTCATGAAGATAATGCCAATCTCAATCCTTTGTGCTATTATTTTACCGATAACTTTGGGACTTATTGTACTTGGGGACATTTGATGAATGTATTGGACTAAAGCATGCACAAAAATAGCCCAAGTTTGCAATTTGCCTATAATAGAGATAGGTAGTCTACCAATGACAGTGACGATATGCAGTCCATTATTATGAATTAGTGTGATATAATGTTTCGTACAAAGTAGTTCTTTATCAGTATTTGGTACAATCACGAAGAAGGGAAGAAATATTTTAAAAAATAAATTCTGGAAGTCTGTTTCTATTGTTCAGCGTTCTGTGTCCTTCCTGCCAGATTATTTTGTGATCTGTTCAAGTACGAGGGGTGCCAGAAAAGCAAGGTAAAAACATTCATTACTGTAATATGTTTCTTACGATACTTATAAAATATTGGAGATAGGCTACTAGCATCACTCTGCTACTTTCAATATACCTAACAACGAGAGTGATGTACTTGTCCCATCTGTACACGACTGTATAAATACCCTCTTAAAGGAATTCGCAGTAAAGCGACTGTAGTCGCCCTAGCGTCTCTGCAACAACAGTGTCAATAGACTTGAACCGCTCGCCGAATAAATGCCTCAAGGAGCCAAGTCAAGACTATGATATGATTGGGCGTGGTAAAATCTCTCAATCGTATCACTCGAAGCATTTTTTGTTAACTTTGATGTGGGTGAGGGTGGCATTGTCATGCAAGAGGATGATGCTCTCAGTTAGATGTCCTTGTTTCTTTCGATGAACAGCTTCCCTCAACCTGTCTAATGTTTCACAGTATCTGACAGCGTTAACTGCTTCACCATGCGATGTGATGTTCACGAGTAGCACACCTTTGTAGTTTTAGATCCGAGAACATTGTGGACATCCCTTTGGAGTACGCATGTCATCCTGTTGCACGACAATGCCACCCTACATATGGCCAACTTTACAAAAGACTGGTTCCAGCAATGCAGCAGGACGATTTTATCGCATCCACCACATAGCCCTGACTTGGCTCCTTCAGGTTATGATCTATTTTGGACCCTCAGACATTTATGTGGGAAGCGGTTTAACTATGCTGACACTGTTATGGCATAGGTATAAGAGTGGCTACAGTCAGTAGACAGCCCATTCCTCCAGGAACGTATTTATTCACTCGTGCACCAAGGAGACGAGAGCATCAGTCTACATGGAATTATAGCAAAGAAATACGGCTGACCTATACACATTGTATCGGAGTTAACAATATTAACAAATGTTTCTATCTTACTTTTCGGACACCTCTCGTGATCCAAGAGGAACAAGCTCCCTTTGTTGTATGACTGAAATCATGACTTGCTCCTAAACTTTAAACTATATTAGCAATGAGGGCCCAAAAAGTTGATTCTGTTGTATAGTAATATTCGCTTCTTCTCTTCTTCTTCCAACGTTCATGCTTTCCCCTACTCCCGACATGACTGACTTTATTAGACACCAGGAAAACGCTGTTTTTTTTCTCCCTCAACCTTCTTTATGTTTTGGGTAAAACTGCAACACTCGTGTTCCTTGTATTTTAACGTACAGTAATTGTGAATTTACTTACACGGTTGCAGGCCTGTCGTTCTACGGTGACAGGCCTGTAATTCTACTGTCACTATTGGGTCCTACAGCTTAGGGGTTATATTTGACCTCCATTTTCCCTTTTTAGGTATGCCCTGCTTCCAGTGATAAGAACTCCATGGAGCCAATTTTGATTTAATGAGAAACTTGTGTCCATTTTACTTCATTTTGCTAGGCATTATTTAGCCCTGGGCTGGAGCTGCCAGGTGAAGAGTGTGCCCAGGTGGAAGAGGGGGCATGCGGCCTTGATCAGTGAAAAAGGTAGGGTGTGTTTACAAATATAGCAACCAAGCTCAAAATTTCAATGGACTTACTGAGGTTGGGTCAGGCTTAAAATTTGGGCCACAAAATGAGCTTAAAATATGGATGGATCTGGGTCACAGCTAAAACTTTGGGTTTTAGAGAGCACCTCAACAGGCTAATATAGACTAGCCCAAAGAGGAGAGAAGGTGCCAAATGCTTTCAAGGCCTGTAAACCTTATAATCCGTGGACTCAGCATTATATTGTTTTACGCGGTTATGCCCCCTCTACTCTAGCAACTATTTTCGGAGCGGGAGATATGTCTCCCTTACCCGTTCAAACCTATTTACCTGTTTCACCAATACTGAAAAAGGAGTCATGCAATTTTAGTTTGAAAATGCTAGAAGTGGCTCATCTGGAGTTTGTTCATCCTCTCTCGACTTACTTGACAAAATCCCCAAGCAAACTGTATTTACGCCCTTTTCTTATCGAACAAAGAGCTGAGTTTTACTGTTGTTTATGTTGTTGTTGTTGTTGTTGTGGCTGTTGCTGCTGCTGCTGTGCTGCTACTGTTGTTTCCACAACATCCATGCCACGATAAAGGTTGTCATCTCCAGTTTTTGCATCTTTGCAATGAACACATGAAAACGAAGATTCAGATGTTTGTATTACCATTCTTCTCCCATAATTCAGTATAACAAACCACTCATTAACAATAATATTGGTTTTATTACCTCAAATATACAGAATATACACTATATTAAAGTATATTAAAGAACAGTAATAAAAATTTCTCCATAAAGAAAAACATCGTAATGTCCCCTTTCTCTCCCCTCTACCTCCGACCCAACCACAGAATAAAAAACCCACAGACGCTCTAATCCCTAACAATCAAGAGTACCGTCATTAACATATAACCACACTGTCCCTATGCGAACTGCACTGTTTTACTTCGGCGAAAAATGACGGCCATTCTCGTAGGCTCCGTGCTATTTGCTGCGTTTTGAGTCTCCTGTCAGTGATGGCGTTTCGGAAATTCCCGGAGATGACTATTAGTGCATCTGTATATTTTTTATCCTGTGACTCTCATCAGGACAAACAAAGCTGTTTGCAAAGATCTACGGGACGACATAATCCGCTGGGTGTGCGTTTTTGCCCGATCACTATGTCGAAGTGATGATGATGGTGTTAATTTGCATGGGAGTATGGTGGTGGGATATGGGGAATCGTCATCAGTGTTTTTGTTTGATGGGCTGATCCTAGCCGAGGCTTAGACCGAAGCACTCACAGAGAGGCTCCGCCGAGCAATGAGTGCCTCGGTTTTTATCGGGGCTGGGATCAGTTCATCAAACAAAAACACTTGACGAGGATTTCCTTTCTGATTTATAACAAAATTATAGAGAAAACAGCGTTTATTAGTATAAATTAAGATTTTGTCAGCTCCTAATATGTTTTGACACTGGCAGTCTGCTATGCTGCCTATGAATACAACGGCGTCTGGTGACTCGTACAGTGTAAACAGTGTGTGCCTTTAGTTCCTTATTGCAGAACTCTAATGAAAATCGGGCATTCCCAGAGGCAGTATGCTTTACCGTAGCGAGTATAACGAACTGTTGCCTGTTGGTGCGCATTTTGTAATAACGCCGTGGACGTGAGTAATCTCCCTAGACAATCAAATTGTAACGCAATATGAAGACGTAATTGTCTAGACATGATGTAGACTAGTTTGATTAGTAGATTACGAGATCACGTGGTTTAGTAGGCATTGGGATGGGCAAATCCCATGCACGTAGCGTAAGCAATCCTTCTGCAATTACAACAGGACTTCTCACACTTGTGTGAATGAGAAATTGGCGCATCTTGGTCTGATTTTGGGTTGTTCATCTTTAATGAAAGTGTAAGTATAGTATGCAAAGCAAGTCTAGTTTTTTTTCAACTCTACAACTCAAGCATAGGCTTCCTAGCTTACACTATTTTTTAAATTCATAAATTTGGATGATATATTTTGCTACAGTTTTTATAGTTATTTAATATTTACATGAAAGAGAAGTGATCCGATTGCGGCTGTTCCTGGTCTCATGTTCTTTCTTGCTTTTACTTTCACAACATTACTTTCCGTACTGAACGCTTTTCGCGTATCTTTCTTTGACCGTGTCTAGTCTTTTAATATTAATGAAGTGTTCAACAAGTAACGTTGATTAATTTCTATGCATTTTTCATGACTAGTCTGAATTTTATTAAGTTCATCCTGGGCGGAATCAAACGGCATAATATTTAACAATACCGGTAACAAAGATGAGATTATGATCATGACTACACTGAATACAGTTAATATGATGTGTTTAGAATCCGCAGTGATTGGGCCCAAAACAGCTGTTCCAGAAAAGTTGACTTCTTAAACTTTTATTATCCAGAAAAACCCATTAAACCTTCGACTCGATCAGAAAGTCTTTCTCGTATTCTGGAAAGGGGTTCATACTGCAAGTAAAAAAGAACAAATGCTCGGTGGAGATGTCAGCGAAGCAGGTACATTGTGCTTTCGACCTCATCACCCTGGTTGATTGACGTTAGTGAAGCTGATGAACCTGATGATGACTAATTGTTATGAACACAGGAGTCTTGTTAATATCGTGATGATATAACAATAATGTTGTTGATGATGATGAAGTTATGATGATAATGAAGTTATAATGATGATGATGATTTTGATAATGATCGCGTACAATTAATATCGTCATGATGATGATAATGATAATTATGATGATGATCGGAAATTCCCAGAAATGACTATTAGTGCATCTGTATATTTTTTATCCCGTGGCTGTCATCATTTTATCCCTAATTTGGTTCGCAGTGGATACAGGGAACATTATGTCCGCCAGATCACTGAAAACGTACGTGCTCTGGACAGAAAGACCTTGCTGGAATACATACAAAAACAAACGGATGAAAATGAGGTTATCTTTGTTACCACCCACCACAAAAGCCTTCCAAAAGTTCAGCAGTTCCATAAGGACAGTCAGATCATACTAGAAAAATCGACTAAAATGAAATCTCTCTTCTCTAAGCCGCCTTTAGTGGCCCTACGGCAGCCCCCTAACCTTGGAAACCTCATTTAAACCCGCCCTCCCACTGCTGTGGCCTCCCCTCAACCAGGAACTCACCTTCACTCCACCAGAAACCATCCCTGTGAAAGTACAAGATGCAAAACATGCCCCTTTATGACCAAAACCAGTTTCGTTCACAGCACCTCATCTAACTTCAAACAACCTCACCGCGACAACATCAGCTGTAGCACCCGGAATCTTATTTACCTCATCTCCTCCAGACAATGCTCCAAACAATATATTGGCCAAACAACCACCGCCCTACGAACCAGATTCAACAACCACAGATACCCAGTCATAACAAACAATAAGTCAGTACCGGTAGGGGAACACTTCAACTCCCCTGGCCACAGCGGTGTGAGGGACATGATGCTCCAAGGCATAGAAGTTGTCAATTCCCCCAGTGGGACTGCCCTTAACGAGC
>JAWQUT010000008.1:2386557-2419627 GCA_033807755.1 Ellobium chinense | reverse complement strand
CACTTCAGTAACCTTCCTTTTGAAAATTGATTTTCCCCCCTTTCTCACCCCCCCCCACTTTTTTTACCCTTTCCCTCCTCGTGGGTTTATGCTTTATAAATAAGCTGCTTCGCTTTTATGCTGAATTGTATCCTATTGTTTGTACTTCTACAGCTTTCGGAGAGCCCGCCTGGACTCTCCTCTCGTTTTTCATTTAAATCCCATTTTCCGTATTTTATATACCTACCTTGCATTACATGTACTTTTAATAACGATAATATTATGCTAGTGGTAGCGTATAGTTAGGCCTCTTCTATTCGTAGATATTTTTATTTTTTAATTTTTTTTTTTACTGCCGAAATATACCAAGCTTGTCTCTTTTAAATATATGACTTCCTAACTTGACACGTTGCTTTCTCCCTCCACCTATATTATTGACTGCTTGGAGCTCAGTTTTTCTTGGGGGAGTCCCTCATATTCCCTCCCCCCTTTTACACACAACTCTTTTCTTCTTACCTTAATTCACTCCTCTACCAACTGTTTTATCTCGTGATCCAGGTTCAGTTCTTATTGTCTTTAGTTTACCCGTTATTTTAAGACCGTCTCACGTAATCGATCCTAACTAACTTTTAACTCACTCTTCCGTGCTTGTTTTTTCTTTTTCTTCTTAATGTGGTTGCTTTTATTGCGAAATTTATAACTCGTGTTTCATTCTATTGATAAAGGCCTTAGAGCCGAAACGTTTAGATGTAATTTTCGGTCTTAATTCTTTACTAGATTTTTAATAAATTCCTTGAATTAAGGTTGAATTTTTAATTTTTCTCAGTTTTAAATGATTATGATGATGATGATGATGATGATGATGATGATAATGATGGCATACAATGAATATCATGATGATGGTGATGATTTGGATTGTTCTTTGGATTGTTTTTTCAATTAAAGCCCAGTTTCTGGTGGAGAACGCCTTCTTTCCTTTTTTCAATGATGATGGTGATGATGATAATAATGATGATGATGGTGATAATGTTATTGGTGGTGACGATGATATACATAATGACGAAATAAGGCTGCCCTTCATGCACTAAGGCGTAACAAAAGCGCCATAGAACTTATGATCATAACGGCAGTGAAAACGGCAAGGAAAAGTCTGTCAAGGACAATGCCGACTTTCTTCCACTCTGAAGACATCTGGTCGTGCTTATGTTTGTTTTCCCTCCTAGCGTCTCCTTTCTCCATAAGAAACAGCTGCTGTCGCAGAATTCTGAGCAGAGGCTGGAAGGATGTCTGAGACCCGCTTGGGGCGGAGATGACGTCATCCGAAAGAGATAAGGCAGATGGGGGTCTTGCTGAGAATTCGCTTCCCAGAGGCCTTTCCTGGACGTCGCCATCTGTATTTGCTGAATTTGAAGTGTTCTTGCCATTGCAACTGACATATTGTTTGTTCTGAAACTCCTGTAAAGAATAGATGTCGATAAGTATTGCTGATATATGACAATTGACATTTTGCGACTGGGTCCAATATATGGGTTTTTTTTTTCCTTTTTTTCGGGGGGGGGTGTTCTCAGCAATTTTAATTTACAAAGACAATGCCGGTCACGATAAAATCCTTGACAGTTTTTATTAAGTAGGAATCTCACACCACCAAAATGAGCAACATACAATAATTTAGAGCATGACTAAGGATGGTTAGCTACACAGTTGGTGAAACACAGGTTGACAGCTAGACAGATGAACTATAGGATCATGTTCTAGTTTTACAGTGATACCTTTCGCTGAGGGGTTCATATCTGTTTACAACTGCCAAGATGACCCCAGACGACAGATGGCATGTTAGCAATGATAGATCTACATCAATTCAGTGATAAAGAAATGCTGACTTTCCATAGCATGAACAATCTACAGCAACACTAATCCCTATAAGTGATGTCACTGACGGAGACTCCCTTATGTCCTAATGTGAAACACATCATGATTCTCCTGTGTGTTGACTGCGCCTTGGTGCGTGCTAATCGCTGTATTCTGAGAGCATAAATTAATATTAAAAAAAGATATAAAAGTGTTTAAAAATACAACCTGGATAGATCTTAACAGACCTAATGCAGGACAGCATTCTTGTTTTTGCTCAAGAAATGTAGGCAAGCCGCCTTAAGACTTTAAACAGTGAGTTCAAATAAACTGACTCATGACCTTAAAGCCAATTAATCCCCTAATAAATAAAATCCTCCCCTTTTTTTTNGGGGGGGGGGGGGGGGGTTCTGCTAGCCAGCAACAGGGTGTAGAAATATGAATTAAGACCTGTGATCTAGATAAAGTATCTAACTTTAAGGTTTCAGGTGCAGTTTGAGTCTTATAGATATAAAAATGAAGTTTGTTAGGCCTATGTAGTGGCATGTGATCAAAACCAGCCTAAAGAAAAAAAAAGGAGACTAAATCAGATTCGAGGTGACTATTTTTGAAAAAGATCTGTGAAATATATTTGGTGTTGACCTCCCCTTTTCTTCCCCTTAAAAGATCGGCAAAGGAACTAGTTTAACCTCCAGTGGAATTATATTCCCAAATCACAGCACGATTTGTGGAATAGCATATTTTGTTTATTGGGCCGAAAGAAGAAAAGAAAAAAACAATAGGCGTTAAATAAGGAGTTCAAATATATTCACTCATGGCCTTACAGCCCAGATTTTGAAACAATCTTCCCATAAACAGGTCATTCAACAGATTTACTAATACAAATAAATAAATAATAAATAGATAGACATCTACTGCAGCACTGACTATTTCAGTGATATTGTATGATATTGATGAAAGATAGTGAAAGGAGAATAGGAATAACAACAATTTAAACTCACACAAAATTTCTAGAACTTTCACAAGCCTCTGAACTTTAAGACAATAACAACTATAACATTATTATATTAAGCTCACTACATAATGTTCTATTCCTTTATCACTTCTTTCCTTCAATAAACACACAAGCACACAGCAAACACAACTAACGTAGTAAGTGAAAAGGAAGGTTTAACAATGACACAGTAGGGGCAGTAAGACATAAGAATACAAAGATTTGTTGCGCAGAGATCAAAACACTGTTTCTTGAGTCTGTCATGCAATGCCGCATACAATGGTGCTGAACGGTACCTATATCAAACAAAGATTACAGTCCATTTTATGGATGATGGATTTAACACGACTTGAGCAACCATGCAATATGAACCCAAGACGCACTCTCATAACTTACGTTAGTGTAAAGTGTTGAACTGTATTGTACAGGTGCAAGTATGGCATGACGCCATTAACAAAAAAAATAAACTATTAATGGGAGTGGCACATCCACCTATTGCACAATAATGTTATTGTCGTCACTTTTGAAATCCAAAATAGTCTGATGTTAGAGACAATCTATGGTAATCTATATACATTAGATTCTCAAACTGGCGGTTACTGGCTCATAATGAATAATACTTTGATGTCGTGTTATACGTCGCCGATGTATGCACGTTATAACCTTTTTAACTGTTAAATGAGATGTTTCCGCAAAACAAAATCAGTATTGCAAAATCTACGTTCTATGCTGAAACCGTAGTATCTTGTGAGTCTTTCTAATCTTTATATGTTAATTTATGTTTTAGTGAATTATATATTATAACAATAGGGATTACTCAGTGCTTTTTTTTTTATTTTAAGGAGACTAACTTAAAGCCCTTCCCAAATGGGTTCTTTTCAACATAACAACAGAATGGCATTCATGCATACAGTATTAAAGACGATTTCACTCCAGAAAGTTCTGGAGTTTTTTGTTTTCCTTTCAAGGAATCCCCTGATACTGAGATGTTCGAAGTGGGCATCCTCCTGACTCCCTGGATCATGTCATTAGTCTTTTGTAGAACGTTTTTGTATTTCGTTATGAGCCTATAGCAGTATATTTGTGGAATCATGTATGCGGTTATGTGATTGGACATATAGATTAATGCTTTAACATTATATAGGAATATGAAATAGTGATAACTAAGTAACTGAAAGCTTATATGGTAGGGATGGTGATAGGGCATCAAACAAATTTCGTTGAGAGTCGCAATGTGCATAGGAGTTAAGATGCTAACAACCAAGGCGAAGGGTTTTCTACCTAAGAGAAACAACTGCCTAACACAGGCAGTCTCCTCTTGTGGTCATGACTATAGCTTGTTTTGGAAAATATCTATTAGTTTTTCCATTCGACGAATGCTTATTGGCAAACAACAAAGCACGCAATCACAATCCTCTGAATTCTTTTCTATCCAGTGATAATAGACACTGAAGCAAATCTGAATAAAGAAAAAGTACTTTGTATCTATTTTGTCTTACCCTGGTGAATGTTAAAGAGGCAGTTCATTGAAATATGCAGATCTAGTTCGTTACTAATGTTTCGTTCAATGTTCCGTAAGGGCCGTAACCAAGCCAGAACTGTCCTTCTTTGAGTTTGCACCAGTGCTAAAGACTGAACAACCTGCAGCTGAGTTAGTGGCTGCCAGCAGATGCAGCAATACTCTCTTACAAAGTTTGCATGATGCCCTCTAGGATGTTAGAAAAATGGCAGGGAATACCAAGTCTACCTCATCCAATATTGTGTAGTCACTTAAATAAGCCACGTCAATATACTGAAAATAATAGATCAGAGTCGAAAACAAACATTTACTGTTAGTCATGTAAGTAAAATAATAAGCATACGCCATTCTCTCCTCCCTTCTATCTCCCCCTCCCCCCCCCCCCCCCCCCNAAAATATATATAAAAGTTCTGAAGCTAACCCAGACATAATATATCTCTTGTTGACATAGTAGTAAATCGTGTTAGTTGCTAAGTTTGAACTCGATGATGGTAAGGGAAGGGGCATACGCCGCTGAATTTCTCCACGATATAATTATGACATCGGTAACATCTGCAGTTGAAAAAAAGGTCGATATCCCATGTTATATATATACAATACCCTCCCTTGACAAGCAAAGGCCCATATGATCATGTGTTTGTTCAAAGCTTGTCAATAATTTCACTGATACAATTTGATGCTGAATATCCTGATGCCAAGTTTTTTGTTGGTTGTTTTTTTTTTTTATGAAGGAGGAGTGGGGCCGATGCAACCAGCCCTCTTTGCTGCATATGTCTCAAATTTTATGACTTCGGTTACATTGTACTCTATTTGTTGGAGGGGGGAGGAGGGAAGAGAGGGTGTTCAACATAAATAACATTCGTTGTCTCATTTGCAAAAAATCCGTGCATTTCACCATACATTAGTTCTATCCCTATTCCCCCAAACCTTCCCAATTCCAAAAAGTATAAAATTTTGTGGACAGTCACATTTTTTGTAGCATACAAAAACACACGGGTATAAATTGATTTTAATTATTAAGAGTATCGAGAACTAAATCTAAAGAAAAAAAATATAACAGTAATTCACGACCCTGATGTTCATTATTCTCATTTCCAGATTTGTCCCGAAGAGATTTCCATCCAACCCGAGACGAACCAAGTACGAACATACCGTGATGAAATTTATGAGTAAGACAGGCATCAGATGCACTGATTATTGCCTTCCGTGATAGACGGCGCAGGGCCCTGCCTGGAAATAACCATAGTCCTTTGACCAGCTTCGGACATATTGGCTTTTCACTCTCCCTACGGTTATTTCCAGGCAGGACCTCCAGCATTTCATGGCGGACTGCAAAAGTCGATGCATCTGAGATCTGCCTAACTTGTATATTTTAGCTGAAATTAATAATAGTCGAAGCATTAGACATGTGATTGGCAGTTACCTGTCAGCAATTAATGTCGATACATCTGAAGCCAGCCTAATCTGCATAGTTTACCTGGAACTTATTTAGGATCAACGCGTAAGACATGTAATCTGCAGTTACCTATCAGTAAAAGTCGATATTTCTGAAGCCTATCTAAGTTGTACATTTTAACCGAACTTTAATTACAATTAATTAAAGCATAAGACATGCAATCTGCAGGTCACCTGTCAGAAAAAGTCGACACATCTGAAGCCAGTGTAACTTGCATATTTTAGCCGGAACTTAATTACAGTCAACGCATAAAACATGTAACATGCAATTACCTGGTAACCATTAATATATGCTTCATGATGAACTGTCTTGATCTCTGCTCCAGAAGTCCCATGAGCTGCCTCAGCGTGGCTCACAGCCTTGACAGGGTGTATGGTCCTCTTCTCTGTGTTAACTAACAGGACTCTTGCAATGTAATGTAAAACGACGGTCTTGATCCACTGAGGCACAGGCCTGCTGTGGTCACCCTTATGGTGGACGTTGAGTACGATAACAGTCATTAGTGTGGACAAAGACACCAACAGCATGGCAACTGCAAAATAAATACCTGGAGACGAAGAATAGACCAAAGATTATAGATAATGTTTGACCTTCCCAAAAAGCTGAAAAAAATAGCTTTTAACTGACTGTATACCAATTCTAAGCCAGCAGACACCCATTATTTCTTCATTTATTTGCAACTCAGTTTTCCAATCAAAATGTTTCTTTATCATTAACTATAAGCATTACTCAGTGAATCAAGCTTTCGAGTTTCACCCTCAGGGCAAGATTGTTCTTGCTGGCTGGTCCGCTAAAATTGTTTGCCGTTGTCTTTTTGCAGCAGACATTAAATCTAACGCCCCTTCCTTGCTTGTCTGTGTTCTATGGTCATGTTTAAAAGCATATTATTTTTAAACTTTTATGAATGTATCCCTCCTTTTCGTCCTCCTCTCGTTCCTCCTCCCTTCGATCCCTCCGCCATTTATCCTTGTATACTTCATTTCTCCCAAACGTTTTCTCCCTCTTTGTTTTCTTTTGCTTCTTATTGTTAAATTCCTCCTCAATTTTGTCTCATCCTCTTTTTCTAACCCCCCTCCTTTCTTCCCTCCCCATCCAGTTCTTTATTCGTTCTACCCTTACATCCACGTCTTGTGGAATACCTGCTACCATATCAAGACCCCCAAGTTCCTACCAATGTATGGGAAGGTTTCTGAAGATGCAGGTAACTCCTCTGAGACTACCAATAAGAAGACGGCAAGGGACAGTAAAACAGTTATCTCCAAAGAGACTTTCTCTCCTGCGTCTGGTGGTAACAGAAACCCTGGGGAACGACATACGAAAAACATCAGCAACTGGCAGCATGTCTGTAAAAAACCAATAAACCAGTAACTCGCAGATGGGAATGTCACAAGATATACAGAAGAGTTATGCCCCCTCAAATATGAAATTGGGCTCAGATGGTTTTAACCTCCCTTGCCAGCCACTTCATGTTTTACAAGTGCTGATATCACCAAATTACCCGGAGCTTATTAGCCTGTACATTGGAATAAATCATTAAATGTGCGGTATGACGTACACAATTGTCGGACACTACAAGGGAATCTGAGCGTACCGGGTCTAAGAAATTATTTTAGCAAAGGGGTAAGGATGTACCTGTAATCATTTAGTAAAGGGATTAATGTACCGGTACAGAATAATGATTTTGTAGAGAGAAAAAAATCTCCAAACCTTAAAAACCATGTCTGGAACAACACACTATTATAATTCCAAAAGCTACAGAAATACAGCGGCATCCTTTTTATTCTTAACATCGTCTGTGTTCTGTACTTACTGTTTCCATTGCCATTTGTCGATGATAAGGTGATTAATTGAGAGCTTGGGCATTAAGATTATCTTTTACCATCGTAAGAATTACATTAGTCCATCGAAGATGAATGCACCATTACTAGCGCTCAATATGTATAGTTAATACAATTCTTGCTATGCATGGTAAGAAATCCCATCGTAAATGCGCAGACTCTCCAATATTGGTGTTTGGAAATTCTCTTTCCTAGGTACGAAAAACATTATGTTTTGGAAAATACAGTCAGTTTACTAGATGTGAGAGTACTCACCTAAAAGGCCGACAGATGTGATAAGCAGACATGGAAACAACAAATTCAGGACGTAGAAGAGAGGCTTTCTCTTTATGGTGACATAAAACGTGACGTCAGGATAAGGCTCTGGGCAACACTGGTAGTAGAACACATTTCGTTTTACTGGGACCTCTAGGAGCTCCCACTCTGTGTTGGCCACGAACGAAGAAATATCTCCTGTAAGGCTCTTGTTGACTGTGTCGATCTCAAATCCATGATGAGCCCAGGATCCAAACTTGAGTGGACATTTCTGAAAAAAAAAATGAATGGCAATATGTTGATTTATCATATAAACAGGGCATATTCAGTGACATAAAAGTGTGTAATAATATTTTGGTATGTTACGCGTTACATAAATTTGAACTTTGACCTGCTTACCAATACTTTGATCGGAAGCCTTGGAAACCTCTAGGCGTATGAATAAATGACGCTATATCTTTTGTGATGTCATGAATATGTGACATCATTTCTTTTGTAACTATTTTCACTGCCGCGGGGTTTTCCTCCGTCTAGATTTAAAAAACAATATATTTCAGTCTGTCTTTCTTATCGCTTGCCATCGTTCTCTTCATGTTGCAGTTTTACTTCAGTGAAACATTTGAATTTTTGAAAAATCAGAGTATTTCTTTGGTTTAAAGTTTCATCGATTGATTGTCCGCTGTTTGGATCTACTTTGTGTCACGTAACTGTGTGGTTCATTTAGTTCAGTTGTGATTGATTGTCTCAAAAAGAGTGAAAGGCCGTTTCAGGATACTTTTCATTGTTTCATTAGTTAGAGTTTATATGATAAAAAAGATCTGAAACTCCTGTTTGTTTCATTGTATAATAATTTATACATTTATTGTATTCGCGAACCAGAGGCTCGCGAATACGATAAATGTATAACTCTTTTCATAAATCTTATATCAAACAAACACTCACTACAGATCCTCTATTATATTGGGATTTGATAACATATACGCACGAATTTCATCAGGACATGCAGGACATTACAGAACTTATAAAGGGACATAACTGGCTGATGAGATTTGAAACACTGGCATTTACTATCTCATACAGATTTCTTTATTCCGAGATTCAACATGGTTACAGTCAGAAAATGATTGCAGCACGAGTTTTGTAACCATGGTCTGTTTATTTCAGGAACATCTTAATTTCCAAGTAGCATGTCTTGCCCATTCCAGCAACAATAATTATAATAGTGTAACTGAGTATAGGTTGTCTAACGAGGACACAATACGAGCGGGAAGTTGTGTAATCATGATAGGCCTGTCAAAGCTACAGTGACACACTTACACTGTAAACTCTTAATGTAACAAAATTTCCCAAAGCATAACTAGCATAATGTCATGACCATTCCACATATTGCCTAGGTCATTTTTGTTGAGATTTTTAGAAACTAAGCACTCTCGAGCAAAACAATGAGGCAGATGTAGTTTAGCTTGTAAAATGGGATATAATAATGTCAAAACTCTGCATCATTTTAACAGAAAAAAAAATAAATGGAAGATCACAGTAATATAAACAACTGAGATCATCAAATAAGAAATGACATAAGCAAGTGAGGAATGTGCGCGAGGATAAATTAAACTAAAAAGTTGGCCTATCAAAAAAAAAAAAAATTACTGACCCTTTCGGGGTCCACCGTACTGGCAGGCTATTAGCGGACCAGCTTTATTAAATTTGCTGGCGGATGGAGTGTCTCCCAGGCATAGGTATAAATACAGTGACATGTAAATGCTATGAACGGTTTGGCTGCGCTCTCAAGGTTAACATTAATGAGTGTAAGCATGTAAGGGCGATCTACTGGTCCCTTGCCCGGAATAGTTCAGGGTGAGTCCTTATTGACTCTAGGAGTCATGGATCGCATATATTCGGATCTTGACCACATTCAGATTAATGGCTGTATTCAACATGCAAGCACATAGAAGGGCTAATCTTAGCCGTCAAGAGCACAGTAGCAGACTTAAATGTGTAATGGACACTGGTCAGCTATTAGTGCTAAAGAACGGCTCAGCGGATATGGTGAAAATAGAATGAAATGAAAATAGGAAAATATAATTTTTACTGACCCCGTAGCGAATTTGGTTGTCAGTGCCGTACAGTATTAATCCCATTCATAATATAATTACATAGATCTAGAACAGTACACGTCACACATGTAAATATACAATATTGCAAATGAAACACATAACAAAGCCAATGCTGGTCCCTCGCAGTGCAGCGCCTTGGTCTCCCCAGTTCTAAAGCCAGGTACTCATTCACACCTCAGCTCAATGGGGAAAGGGGAATGAAGAGAGTCGAACGCCGAAACCTTAGATATGACATTCTTCAGTTTCTGAGAAAACTCATAAAGCACACAGCCACTCTGCCCCCCAGTGGGATGAATGGATGGATGGATGGATGGATGGATGGATGGATGGATGGATGAGAAAAACAAACACAAACACTTCATCCTCAACTGACCTGAGTATCAAAAGGAAAGTACGTGACATCAATCTTGCACAGGGCCTGTATGACCGTTGGAAAATTGTAGTTGCAGATACCAGAGCTCTGAACATTGACCAGGTAGTCCTTCAAGCCTTCCAGCTCGTCCCCAGCGCTGGATATGTCCGACCAACATAAAGCAAAGTAGATATCTTCTACCAAGGTGTTCAAGTCAGTACATTTACTTCCCTATACCATCAACGGAGTGACACAAAAGAAACGTGAACCTCCATCTCTTCAATAACTTTGGCAAGAACTTATATAATATATATTTTAAAGTTTACAGCAGTAAACGTCATGATATGGAACACAATCATTATAGATTTTAAGTCTGAGATGCAAATGTAAAGAGCATCAACTGTTTGAAATTAGTGACCACATGTTGAACGATTGTGCAATGAGGGAACACGCTGTGCAATACGGCTATAGTGGATTACGGGTTGTGTGGAATAAAATGATTCAGATATTTGAAAGGACATTTTTTTAACAGAAGAAAAGCACCTAGCAAATCAACGTAAAAGATGTGTTTACGACGACCACGATTATCCTCAATCCTGTACAGAAACAAATATACTGTGCGTTATAATAGAGACTTAATAAAGGTCTTTGACCAACATTGCTATAAATTTATGTGTAAAAGGAGAAAAGGGAAACATGCTTTTTCTTTTTTTAATTTCCACTTCATGGAACCTATGTCGACTTTCATCAACCATGACAAAGGACTTTTTAAAACAATTTTGTTGAAATATTTGCTAAAAAATGCACGTTCCGTTAAATTGTCTTTCCTGAACAAGCATGCTGGGTCAGCCAGTAAATTATAACCGGCGACATAGTTTTGGACATTTTCGGCTCTCATCGGTTTCTTCCTCCCTTAACTTCAGAGGCACGGCAATTTAAAATTAATGAAGAATGGGTCATACAGTGTTATATAATCTGATGCAAAACACAGATCTAAAACAGGACTAATAAAATGCCTTAGGAATAAAATCACAAGCCATTACAATTACAGAATGCTTCATAATAATACTAATAGTCAACGTCACGTTTTCTTAATAATCACATCGAAAATCTGACATGTATTTTTTTAAAACAAACACAATAAAGTTAATTGCTTATGATATTGTGCAGGGTTTTGGTAGAAATCAATGAAATTTTCATGGTTTCGATATCGGGTATTGAACTATACTGTATAAAAATTCAATATGATTATTGTGAAAAAAGAAAACTACTTCTATAGCGTAAATGGTAGGTTCACTTTTTCTTGTATGTCACCCTGAGGTTTTAAGCGAAGTTATAATCTACACGTTTCTTCCAGATTAAGAAGCTGTTAATTTTACATATTAACATTAATAAAATAGAAGAATTATTCGAATACAGAAGAAATCAATACATAATTCGAGTTCGTGATATGTTAAAGTTTGTCAGTAAAATTTGTTATGGAAATACACGTACATATTTGGAGCATGGCACAACAACACTGGACCCCTCTATGTTATTTTGGAACTTTACATTACAACTGCCAGCGTCATCTGATCAGCTCATTTAAGTATCAGATTTAAGTGTGATAGTTAAATGAAGCACCAGTAGTATTAATGGCAAAGCTACTGCTGACAGTCGTAAAAAAAAGTATTTTAGAATTTACCTGCTTTGTTTTGTTACATGTAAGTGTTTACTATAAGGTGTTAAGACATCTTCTGACTGGATTAGATTGTACACTACTTAATGAAGCTTGATAAGTGACACAGAAGAGACATAACTCAAAATGAATACGTCTCACGAGTAAAGAATGTTGGTACTGAAGAAGAAAACGTTGGTGTAGACATGACTCAGAAAGGAAGTGAGGTGGACAATGACGTAACCCAGGAAAGAAAAGAGAATGGGGTATGAAGACAGACGAAGAAGAGGGCAGATGGAAAAAGGAATAAGGGGAGGATAAGGAAGGACGAAGGAACAGAGTGGATAGATAGACGAACAGGATGGATGGATGGATGGACGGACAGGACGAACTGATGGATGGATGGATGGATGGATGAAGAGAAGGAGGAAGTAAAGGAATGAAGAAGAAAATAAATGCACATTTAACTCTCTCTGACAATAGCCTACTTGTCATAAAGAGTGATGTCTGGAATCCAGACTCTGTCATAGGGCACAATGATGTTGCTTATGTTGCCGTAGTCACTTTCATTCCAACGGAGATGGCAGTCATACCATGTCTGAAAAACCAAAATGAACATCACAGGTTTAGAAGTTGGAAACAAGGGTGTGGAGACATTCATACAAGGTTCCTCAAATTAACACTCGCAGTGCGAGGCGCCTCGGGTCCAGCCTCCTGCTGGCTGAGTGACCATTGTTACGGATAATGACCGTTGCACGTGTTGTCTGCTGGCCAAACGGCTGATACTGGGCTGCAAAAATTCGACCGCCGCACCAAGCGTTCGGCAAAGAGACATGCGTATAATATATTCTATTGCTGCATTCAAACGTAGCAAGCGGACGGTAGAATAAGTTCTATCATAACATCATGAAGGTTAATGGATCGGGTGAGCCCATAAGCAGCTGACTTATTTACAATCTTTGATAACTTCCATAATATAAACCTTATGTAACTGAGATTTTACGAGCATTAGCAGATGGATGTTGTCTGTTAATGCTGCAAGTTTCAAATATCTATGTAGATTAAAATTACAAACACATGTTAACAATAGTATGCCAGATGTGCCCTTTACACGTTGGCTCCAGCAAGTCTGTGTTTGACACTTTGTTTAATATTTTGCTCTGACAAATGTACAGCACTTAGGTCGATAAGACTTGTAACAGTTAAATATCACATCTGTCTGTTAATGTGCTTGAAATGTTACCCTAGTTCTTTTACTCTTGAAATTTCTTGGACTTTAGACTAGAAATGAAACAAGTTGTTTTATTATTTAGTGGGCCACATGAATACATTGATACCCGCTTAATCGGGGCGGTATCGTTTTCAGCAAATCGCCCGATTACGCAGTCTTCTCGATTGTCCGGACACGCCTTGTCATTAAGAAAGTTCAGAATCAAGTACATTTTTATCGAAGCAAGACTAAAGGATTAAGTCATTATCCCGTCATTGAGATGAACTTAAAACGGTTTTATGTATTGACATACAAAGGTTAAACTGCAGTTAATACTATGCTGCCATTATTTTGTGTAAGATGGGGTTAGGGGATACAGAGGGAGGGAGGTGGTCCACATAGATGACAAAATTCCAAGAATATAAAGCTGGGATGCTCAATTACAGAAAATAGAACCAAAATGCCGATTGTCCATGAGTGTACAAATAATGAGCTGGATTGGTCTGAATGATCCATTAGGTTACCAAGAGGCCATGATTGGTCGAGAAACGAGGAAAGTTGACGGCTTTCAAAATCAAGTTTTAACAAACACTGCATTAGACACAGCTCCTTTTGCACTTTGCATGTGAAGGCGGTTGCAATTAGCAAGCAAGCTGAATAAATATTATACTAGTGACATTTTACATAAGTACTGTCAAATGTTAAGAATTGATTTTAAGCTAATATTATCTCGTGTCAGTTAAACAGGATTTTGTCTGAATTTCATGTACGTTCACGAACATTTTTAAGTCGTTATGGCCGAGCGGTCTTAGGCCTACTTTCATGTCCTAATCAGCTGTTAAAGGCCTACGTTTGAATCCCACTTCTAACAATAACAGAAATTTTGTTTCCTAAGAATTGTCTCGAATTACATAGAGGTTCCTTTATCGCCTGTCCCAATTTCCCAGGTTCCACGGACGACCCAGATTCCACGAATGGCTGCTGCTAAAGAAGAGATCTCACTATGTCGAATTTCCACATGTATACAGCCCGCTCATAAAATCTACAAGTGCCAACTGCTCCTGTTAATGATCGGAATGGCGAGAAAGGGGACGGATAAATGGTTCATTCTTTCGTTGATGGTCGATTGCCTGGTATGTAAATTCTCCCTAATATTGAATTACTGTGTTAGCAATTTCCTCTCAATATAGACTGAGTAAATGTGTCCTTGCTTAAAATATCGTATGGAAACTAGGTCTGAAATTGGCAACCAGCATGTATTGAACTTCCAATATTTAGACTGGCCCAATTAAAACGATTTCAGGTTGCGTATTACTGTGACATAATGCCTTTTATTTGTTCTTTTTTTTTGGTTGAAAGGTAAACGCTGGATGAGGAAGTATTTCTGTTTGTTTCTTTGTTTCACACTGTCTTAGGCTTTCCCGAGTGAAAACACAGAGTTCATATTTAATGGATCCCTTTACTACTAAGTGACGCTCCGTAGGGAGAGCTCCACTTTGCGTTTTGCACTCAATTTCCATAAAATTTATGAAAAATTAATAACTGATTTCATCCCCAAGGGTCTCGAATGTATTTAGTCATGCCATGTAAAATTTTGCAACCCACATTTGGCGGAGAAAGGCAAATCAAGATCTGGTGGATCGTGTTGGGAGTGTTAGAGTAAATTTTCCATGGCGTTTCTTGATCTCAAACTTTGCTTATTTGAAGACGTCGCCAATGTTTAATTAGACTGCAGCTATAAAATGGTTTAGATCTATGTTATTACAAAATGTTGTTCTGGCATAAGAACAAACTCTTGCAGCGAATATTTTGAGAAGCGATATAGCTGTAATGGCATGGTGGACTTTCATCGTATGCCTTATTCGAGAGCTATTGTTTTTTTCACATCTCAGAAAAACAACCCATTGTTTAAGCGGACTGAACAATACCATTGGCAGCTTAAGCCATACCTTGACTTGTTGCATGATATATCAGTGTGGGTAGGAAGTGGATTTGCAAAGCCGTGGCTCTGTGTCGTTGAAATTTCGTCATCAGTACACAAAACATATCGATTTCACTGCTCAACACCGGAATGAAAACATTTTCGAGTGATCCCTACCCTAACCCGCCATTAGTAATTCAACACCATCTTATCCCCATACTCTTTCTCGATCTCAGCCAATACAGAAAAAGAGAACGAACCCTAGCGGGACTCTCGGCATTCCACTCAACCAAGATTAGCACCACTACTCATACGTCAAGAGCTGCGGAGAGCTTGAAACGATGAAAACATTATACCTAACTCAAGCTTGACTGAGCGGCAGCTTCCACGCTGAGTGGCCATTATGGAGCTCTAGTTACTTTGCACATTACATCCATTTCCGACTAGATGCCCGTGTTATGTTAAAACCAACACTGCCGGTCAGAGAGTCGATGTGAAATCGCATAAGAAAACACTGGAGTAAAATATCTAATTGTGGGTCAGTTGGTCACAGTTACCGCAAACCAAGCGAGAACAATTTCACAGGCGCAGCAGACGCAGATCAAGATGTTACTTTTGGATGCGAAGAAGTCGAACGACAATTGGTACTCATATTCATAGATCAACAATATCAGCCCCTCATCATTCTTCTTTTCTCCAAGAAACAATTTTCGTGATCTGAATTCTATTCCTAGACGGTGTCATCTCCTTTACCAGTTAAGCGATGTGGGGAAATAAAGAAACCGCCAAAATGTAACTTTCACACTACATTTTTGGCTAATACAGTATGTCAGAGTAATAATAATGACAATAATAATAATGATAATGATAATAATAATAATAATAATAATAATAATAATAATGGTAATAATAATAATAATATGATAAAGTTAAGGGGCGGGTTTTTATTACAAAGCTATTTTCCACCCATTGACATGCCACTATTTGCGTCAGTGTTAAGTTGTGTGGCGACATTAAGTTATCTATTTAGAGAAGCTTTAAATTGAAAAAAAAATCTCTTTTCTAAGGCTTAGTGTAACCGCTAACTGTTGTTTTGACTTTGAGTTAGACTTCACGGATCAAGGTCGCGCCACACTTGTCTTCCACTAGCTGTTCAGGCCATTCGAAGAAAGGATGTTGTTCCTGTAATCATTTGTTTAGACCATGTCCCCAGCAAAGCTCTATACCATAACCTTTTAATAATACTGCAAATTGTATCAACAAAAATATGCCTTTCTTTCTGGCAGCGAATGGATCAATCAATACACGAAGGCTTGTACGTATGGGTGACCAACAAAGTTCGATTGGTTTTTATTTATTTTAATCCGTGGAACACAAACCGCGAGAGACATGGAAAAACATGATACTGGCTCATATAATGTCGCTTTGGTTCTTTATCCACTCCAGGATTAGCCAATGTTAGAACCGCCGCATATCGTTCCAAAGACCACTCGGGCATCTCTCTTTTCTTCACGATCAGTAATAGACTGTTGACTATCCCTTCTATCAATAAGTATGCGTATATTAGGAGTTGTGTAAGCTTCTCTACTTGTTTACAACAGTTGTTGGACTTCCGAGATCGGACCCCAACTTCTAACCATCCCCATTATATGTCTTTGTCTTTGCCCCTGTTTAATCATACAGAAACCCTAATTTTAACTTGAATGCATGCATACGCTGCCTGATACTGACATCGCGTAGTTGGTTTTTTTTTACTTCCTTCATGAAATTTGCCGGATGTGAGGGCTGAATTGGAACTGAATGCGGTGCCGTTTGGAAAAACGCAACCCTCTATATTAAACTATTCAGGACATTATTTGCAAGACAACTTACCAGCCGAAGCCAAGCATTGACGTGCAGAATCTGTTTAGGTTCATCCTGTAAGAGAAATATGAGATATATCGTGAAATTTTGTGAACACCATACACAGCAACAACATATTCATACCCTACTTCTTCTTGTTGCAAGACTTCAATACGTTCACTATAATCTATAATAGCTGGCAGATTGTTGAACCATAGATATTTTGGTTCCTCTGACAAAGTGTGATATGAATCTAGACATCACTGTTGCTTTTTCTGCGTTTTAAATATAGCTAAACAATATGAATACTCTTTACAACAAGACGCCAACTGCAAATTATCAAAATCGCCGATTCAACACAGTGAAATAAAGGACGTTTTTATTTTGTTGGTGTTGTTCTTACTTTCTGTAATGCATAACACCACGCACTTTCAAAACCGAAAGTCACATATTATTGAGGACATTTTTTTTTTCTTAATTCATTACAGAGTATGACTACTGGCTTCACCCAATGACTTTCTGTGGTCATTTATCATTTGAAGATCTTGTCAACTGGGGGATTTGATTATTGGACAGTTCGGATATTCTTACAAGCGACATATTGTCATGATCCAGATTTAAATTTATTGTCGTATGCTATTGTTGTCACATTCATGACCCTGCTCTTACCAATTCTATAATCTGTCTGACCGCCATTCCGATCTTCATGACCTCGCTCTTACCAATTCTATAATCTATCTGACCGCCATGCCGATCTTCATGACCTCGCTCTTACTAATTCTATAATCTGTCTGACCGCCATGCCGATCTTCATGACCTCGCTCTTACCAATTCTATAATCTGTCTGACTGCCATGCCGATTTTCATGACCTCACTCTTACCAATTCTATAATCTGTCTGACCGCCATGCCGATTTTCATGACCTCATTCTTACCAATTCTATAATCTGTCTGACCGCCATGCCGATTTTCCTGACCTCGCTCTTACCAATTCTATAATCTGTCTGACCGCCATGCCGATTTTCACTTCAATGGGTTCGTCACTGTCACAAATAGGCCGAACATCCTTCTCGTAGCTCTTAAATAAATGTGTCAGCAAATTTGCCTGATCTGTGCCACTCGCTCCGAGGGCTGAAAAATACAAGTTGAAAAAAAAAAATAATGCTAAGTTTTAGCAGTAAGTGTGTAACATCATGATGATCAGGTTAAGTTGTCTTGGGCAGTTCAGTACAAGAGTGTATCAGTTTTCTGTGAGGGAGGTCAAGTGCGTTGATATAACAATATTTTCTGTGAGGGAGGTTCAGTGCAACTGTTTTTCAATTTTCTGTGAGAGAGGTTCTGTGCAATTATTTTTCAATTTTCTATGAGGGAGGTTCAGTGCAATTGTTTTTCATTTTTTTGTGAGAGAGGTTCAGTACAATGGTATATCAATTTTCTGTGAGAGAGGTTCAGTACATTAGTATAGCAATTATCTGTGTGGAGGTCTAGTAAGATATATATCAGTTTTCTATGAGAGAGAGCCATCCTCCCGATTCGCCGCTGACTGAACGCCCATTCTTTAAAAGTTTTTACCTAGTCAGCTGGAAGCATTGTGTCAAGAATGACTCGGTGCTATTTACAGGCATGGAAAATGACCCCAACCAAACACACACAAACAACACACACACACACACACACACACACACACACACACACACACACACACACACACACACACACACACACACCACAATACTATAATGAGATCAGAAAGGTCAGTAGGAGTAAAAAGTCAAGCGGTTTTGTAGCTGGCCATGTTAGTTCCTCCTTTACGCATGGCGCACAGTAATATGAACGTCCTAATTCTTCGGTCCAAACGGCGACTAGACGTAAAAGTACGTACGGAAGTAACATCCCTTTGTCATATCCGACGCACCCATATGTCTCATGTCCTATCTAATGAACAGTTCCTATGTCCAGGGGCGCAGTATAGCCGTAATCATACTGAAGCACCGAAACGCCCTGATTGAAACATAGCCACGGAAGGTTATTGATCTCATGGTAACTGGATAACATCAGCCCTTAAAAAACATGGCGTATCGAAAGACTAATTGATACTAATGCTGAGACCCATTATTAATTTTCAGCTTGTCCAGAGGACAGTTAAGATTTAAAATTCCACACACACGAAAGTAAGTCGCTCACGTATGTGAATAGAGTAGCTTGTCAGCTAATGTGGGTCGCAAAAAAAAAAAATCAGCCATGCGGATCGTCGCCAAGCTCAACACGCGAGACATTCGCGCAAAACAAAACTGTTCAGCTCTGCCGTTGGCTTACTAATCCATAAGGTGCAGACTAAGTTCTGTGAGCTTAGGCCCTTTAGTACCATAAGACATTCATCCTTTACGACAGCACAACCAGTCATGCATATAATATAGTTCATTTTCAAGGCAGCCTTTGTTTGCTTCCTGCATTTCGGCATATGGCAAGCCACGTCCCTTCCTTGTATTCTGTTGGGCAGTCCTTACTAAAGGGAACGTTTCTGGTAGGCCACAGTTAGGCAAGCTGCACACCTACTACAGATTTGTTCGAAATGTGCCGACTTTTGTACAAAGCAGAAAAGACAAAGCTCGGCGACATGGCGGCAACCATTTACGGTTCAAATGTATTAGTAGAACATCTTATCAATGGCCTTGTGTCGAAGGTAGATGTGACAAGCATCAATGATAGCCTGTACGCTAATGAACGAGGCAAAGATATTAGTATAGCAAACATCACGTGCAAGTCTATGCATTGTTTCCCCTCTCTAGCGCATTAGCAGCAGCCATCCTGCCGTGTCTAGAGACTAATACTTCCTCTTAAGGACGGGGTGTCGCTTCCCATTTTGTCACATTGCAGGAACCAAACAAATGAAGCTCGGCGTTTCACTCAACTGAATAGGCTCTTAGCTGGAGTTACCGAGAGTGTTCTAACGACCATACAAACGCCAGTTTCACCTGGGAATGGCCCCTAGTGGGGACATAGTCAAAAATCAAAATAAAAGAAAGATCTGCGATCTTTATACTGTTTACTGGTCTCTGACATTATAGCAATCTAGTTAAACGATTACCTCGGATAGACCTGTAGATGTAGCATGAATTTACCGTATGTAAACAGCTAAGCTGGCACTGAATCGCGAGCCTACGATAGAAGGTGCAAAACATCTTTCTATCCCAGTTTCATAACTTGCGTGTGTGTGTGTGTGTGTGTGTGTGTGTGTGTGTGTGTGTGTGTGTGTGTGTGTGTGTGTATGTGTGTGTGTGTATGTGTGTGTGTGCGTCTGTGTGTGTTTGTGTGTTTGTGTGTGTGTGTTTGAGTGTAAATATGTGTGGGTGGGTGGGTGGATGGATGTGTGTGTGTGGTTTGCCCATTAGAGGTCATGAAACTTTCATGAACTGAATTATTACATCACCACGAACACGGTTGGTTGGGACCTCGCTTTCACACAGTCCTGTCGAGGTGTAGTGGTGGAAGTTGTTCCTTAGCAAATATGCCCGGACAGTGGTCGCAGCATTACCACTCTTTGGGACTTTCCCTTACGGTAGGGTAAAATGATGCTTATGAAAAGCCAATTTCCCCTACACGGAGGAAATTGAAATGTTTTTGAGAAAACAATCGTGAAATGGAGGGTAAAGAGGTGAAAATACATTTTTTTCTTTAGTTAGTAACATTACAGGATTTGTTTTTAAGCTAAATTTGTCTCAAAATCTAGCGAAGGGAAATGTAGGGAAAACATTCTGGCAGTAGGGAAAAAGCGCCTGAACAGAGTGGCAACACAGATCAGTCGAGATAGACAAAATAATTGCAGAGCTCATACTTCCAGGCAATATAATAATTTTATCAATATGGTAGTTTGAAATATTATCAGCATAGCTAAGTGAGATAAGCATCTTCTGCCACCGAATAGTAAAATCCCTTGCTACTTTGGGGGAGTGAGAAATGGGGAGCGGTTATTTCATAGCTGATGTGCAATATAAAAGTATGCGCTATCCCCTGCCTATGCTATACCACAGATGTGATATCTGCACATGAGGCGATTATCACATCCGTGGTATGGCATAGAGAAAGAAATGCTGACGCCACTATGCGATATTCATCAAAACTATTTTTCTTTTTTTAGTAAGAAGATGCACAAATATAACCACAAATATAACCACATACAGGCTGGTGATGAAACGCAAACTTACCTAAGAAAAGCACTGCTGCAGCGTGACACAGAGCAGCGTACGTCGGCAGTGTTGACAAACGCATTGTCTACTGAATTCACAGTCAATGCTTAGAAGAATTATATGGTCCCTTGAGATAATTCTACTGCCATTGATGAAGTATGACACAGTCATAAACCATAATTTGTACTTCACATTCTAAGATCGCTGGATAACAATCACGATCAAATACCTACGAAATATATAACATGGAAATTCACCTTGAAATCACAATTTTTTGGAATCTCTTTTAACACTTTTATGTGTTACGGGTACAAATGCTCCACATATACTCATATGCCTTTTTTTTCTAGCGTTTATATATTGGTATTAGGTCACGGTCGAGGTGGGAAGCAACGAACCGCATCGTAACGCCATCATTACTCTTACTTCTGTCCCGAATAAAAGAGTTCGTTTCGATGAGCGCTAGGCTTGAATGACAACTCTTCAGGAAACATGTACGGTTTTGAAAGGCTATGAAAACATGTTATTGCCTATATAAAGCAAAGCTTTGATACTTTATAAGGTGTGTCAACTGGAATTTTTCCGGTGATCGACTTGTCCCCGTCTTGCTAAGCCTTAGCTTATCCCTGAATCCTTGGTCTCAAAGTTTACGTGTATCCCAGTGTTCGGTCTTTGGTCCACAAGCCTGACGATCTACTCTCGTTGACGTCATTTCATTAACGACTTCAGAAGTGAATTAATCTAAATATGTGAGAACCATGCAAGACGGAATAATCACAATACTAAAATGTTACAACAGAATTACATAACAGCAGTACCTCGCCCTAAGCAGCTTAGCGTCCGAAAGGAGCCGCAAGCCTTACTCTATTGCCGTTTGACTCAAGGCCTTATTAAGCGATGGAAGCGATTAGTCCTAAAGATAAGCAAGGCAGCGGGTCGTAATTAATTTAATGCTCTTACCCTGACTTCAGGGTGCCGTTTCCTAGGATAAAAATAACATACAAGCCCATAGTACATGTTTAGTGCTTCTGTTAACAACGTGGTGATTTTGGTGTGGTCAAATGTGCTAAGGCGCCACAACTCTCGCCTTGTTTGGCTGGGGAATGACCAGTGACCAGGGTTTGGCAGAACTGAGATGTCATGGACGCAGGTCGTTAACCTAAGTTTAGTTGATGTGAACTTGATCGGAGATTAATGGCTATTTAGGACGAGCTGATCTGGATTTGAACTGTAGCTCTTTTGATGTTTGATCTGAGTTTTAATCTTCTATCTAAATTTCAGCTGACTTCACAATGGTCTGATCTGAAAACGACTAAATTTTCACTGGACTGAGCTCAATTTGATCTTCATGCTCTTTTCCCAGAGTGAATTGAACTTGATCTGAATTGACTTTTTGGTGAACTTACCAACTTCGCCAGTAGCCCTGGCCTCGATGTATGTTCATGTTCAAAACCAGTTTTACGTTCAATAGTTCATTAAACGTACTGGTCAGTACAGGTTGTCTATCTGTTACTACAGATAGAGCCATTGTTGATAGCCTGAAATAAGATTTTTGCTCCTTTAATATATGACTATAGATCTTGCGAGAGAGCAAGCAAGACAGTATAGTACCCCTTTCCTTAAACGGGGTTGTTCATTGATTACTCGGCGTCTTTGAACGGTAGCCCTATTCGGACAACGGGCATAACATCAAACAGCACATGTATTTACTTAAGCATACATTACGGAACTCCCATGTTGCTAAGGCCACTTTCACTTGGCCAGTAACTCGATCACTTCTTTTGAACTGTGTATATTATATAATATTTTCCCCTTCCCCTATCAATTTCCCCACCCCTCGTCTCCATTCCCCTCATTGTCCGCGACGCAGACTTTGTTTCTATTTCTACCGTACTGTTTTGATTTCACTACAGGCGACCGTCGTCTGTTTTTGTCAGCCAGTCAAAAGCTAAACCTTGCCATGCACATATTTCAAGTTGGAAACTCGACCGCAGCTCTGAGTAGAATAAATATAAATACGATTTTTAAGACACACAAAAAAAAAACCCCAAAAACTTGAAAGGTTCAGGTTAACAAACGCGAATATGCGGTTACAAACCAGAAAAAAAGCTAGGATTTTATATGCCAAACTTAGCGGGATGTGTGTGGCCGTGTTTGAGAACACTGCGCCGGACGGTCCATCCCCACCAGCTTTATATACTGTATATTATAATTATGATGAACCAGTACCTGTCCAACGCACAGGCCTTGTCTATTTATAATACCTTGACAAATAATGTATCACATCACAGTAATGAGAATCATTGCAGATAGAAGAATATGGTCACATATCCAACGCATTGACGAATGGGCACTTTTGTCGAGACTAAATCACCTTTTCGATTGTCGCTGCCATAACGTGTTTATCACTTAAAACACGAGAGCTCACTGTGCACTGTGGCCGCCAAGCAGGACATCGTATACTGACCGCGGGTGCCAGGAATGAAAACATGGTCATTTCTCTACAGAAAATAATGATTGGGAGTGGTCATTACTCAGGAATGAATGTTGAGACCTACTCAAGAATAATGGTTTATTTTCTGACTCCCCGGGGGATCATAACATTGTACTGGAGCAGTTCGATGAAAAGATAAATGTCCGATATATAAAACAGTTCATCTTGGAGTACACTGAACACAGCGGTCAAAGGCGTCCAGTGCGCCAATATTGCGAGGTGTGATGAATTGAGGTCAGAGGTAAATTGATATGGAAAACAGCACGGGGTAGAGAGAACTTTTGATTATATATAATTTATAAGCACTTGATAGGATGCAGGTCCATTAAACAAACTGAGTGAGACATACAGATGCATCCATGTTTCGAACATTGTAAAAGTTTGCAATTCAGGGAGTCTTTACTGCAGACGGAGGACGAGTCTGGTTTGGTGTATCTTAACCAACTCATGACCCTACTGTTTTTTACAATGCATTAAAATATGAAAGTCTCTTTCAAATGTTGAATTGTGAGCATCCAGAGCAAAGTAAAAGTAAAAGTGTGAGGCAGTTNACCCCCTCCGGTAATCTGATACCGGTATCAGATTACCGGGGGGTAGCTTGATACCGGTATCAGATTACCGGGAGGTAATAATTGAGGGGGGTAATCTGATCACGGTACACCCGGGATTGAGGCAGTTCACAGAAAAACTCAGCTTTTCTTAGGTAGGTTTGCGTTTCATCACCAGTCTGCATGTGATTTTTCTCTGCATCTTCTTACTAAGAAAAGAAAAATAGTTCGGATAAATATAGCATAGCGGCGTAAGCATTGTCGGTCTCTATGCCATACCATGGATGTGATAACCGGAATGCCGAGTCTGAACTTTAGGTTGAAAATTGAAGTTCAGATCAAAAACCTAAAATAGCTATAGTTCAGATCCAGATCAGTTCGTCCAAAAATAGCTATTTCAGCTCATATCAAGTTAACGTGAACTGAACTTCAGTTCATGAACTGCGTTCATATTATTTCAGTTCCGCCCAACCCTGGTAGCCACAACTTGCATTTTTTACATTACAAATACAAATACTGGTAAAACCAAAGCATCACCGTCTCTGAATAAATTTCATTCCTATTTTAATCACAACGGCGTCTCTGTAATTATGATGCCCTCGAGGCAATAGCTGTATATAAAGGGAGATGTGACGGAAGTCAGTGACTGAGTGTCAGAGGTGAGTGATAGGGTCCTTTTTGTCACATTTCCGACTTGTCTGGAACAATTTTCTCACTGACGTGAAGAGCTCTGCACAAAACGTCCGGTTGGGTGAGACAAATGCATCTTGACAGTCGAAGCTGTCTACAACAAATGATTAGTGTTTTGTCAGAAGTTTAGGGAGGAGACCATGGTAATTGAAAAGGCTTGTTCATTTATGAAAGACAAAACATGCGGTCAAGCACTTATTGTCCACACTGCTATTGATTGCACTGCCCTTGAGATGGCTCTAAGTTCATGACCTGCGGTTTCGAAATGGTGGCTTTGTAGCAGTTCTTCATTTATGAGTGTGGAAGTCATGGTACATGCAAAAACCACTGAGAACATTGGGAATACATTATTTCGTTCATCAATCCCACCTTCTGTAGTGCCTATTGTTAACCATCATGCATGGGACTAATCAAAGACACAGACAATAAACTGAAGTATAAACACGCACTACTTAAAGGTTTACCCGGGGTATACAAGAGAGAGAGGTTTGATGGGACACTTCACGACTTCGTATTCAATTGCTCGCTTCACGTCCCAGCACTGTTTTTCCGAGTTCTACGAGTAGAGAATTTCGATTGAAAAGGAACTTTGCAGATCGCTAGTAGAGTTGACTTTCCCTCCGAGGGTAAAGATAAAGAAAATATCTCTTATTTGAAATTATATAAAAATACATTCATCTGAGTCATGGCAAGTCCACAGTTATTTGTAATCTGGGCTTTTCTATATTATGGTTATATTTTCTATACTAATTACAACGGTTAATGGTGTGAATTTAGGAGCCATAATATCTTGTATGGGTACACTGTAGGATTATCATGCTATCTTGCCACTGAAACATCGTTTTTGATGTCAAAGTTCATCCGCTGTCCCGTCGTATAATTATTGCTTCTTTTGCCTATGTGCCACAGTTATGGTCTGGGCTCATGTCAACAAACTTGGTAAACTTTTTGGTAACGATCGGATGGCGCAGCTTTAAGTGATTATTGGAAACACTGAGGCGTTATGGTAGTTTTATAACACAATCAGGTGAAATTGAGGAAGGGTGTAAATTTCTTGACAGCAAATTGTCGACTGCTCTATGACTTTTGTAGAATATCTCAGTCCTCCACTTTCAAAGCTCTTGAGACCATCCTAGTATCAATGATTGGCTTCCACCCCCTGCTTAGAACAATATTAAAACGTGTCACTCCTAGACATCCGTTTTCTGTCATCTTCTAAGAGCAGGTAACGCTTTATTCATGCACTATCCGCAGGAATAAAATAATACAGCAGCTCGCTAAACCCTATCAAATTACCTACACACGGCTATCAAGTTACCTATAGATGGTACTTTGGGCATTCCTACACCAAGACAATAGTTTTAATTACTGACACCTTGGTAGTCTGTAGAACATCCAATAACAACAATATAGGCATTGTCCTTGGCTTCTGCGTCGAGTGTTTTGTCCACCAGCACGGGACATAGGTTTTCAATTATAGCCCCTCAGTCACCTTTTATAAACCTTAACCCTGCAGGATCACAAAGATCACGTGACTGACTGCCCTGTGTACGATTTCACTCAGGGAACAGGAAATGTACTGGAATCCATCGCTAAAGAAAAAAAAACCAAGAATGAGCCTGGCCATTGGATATCAATGTTGCTCGAATGTTTGTAGCGTAGAACAAAACTTTATCGATTCCACCTGCAAATAAGACCGTATGTTCAAATATCAATGTATCAGACATGCGCTTGGTTTTGCCGATGGAGCGTGGGAAGTCCAGCTGTATATCTCCATTGTCGTTGAGTTCTCGCATTCACTATGTCCACGCTGCTTTGATCACTGACAAGGGAACAACTCTCTCACACCGCCCCACCCCATCCCACCAGCAAAATATACCAGCGAGTTTTCGTTAACAGTTGATGTTAGGGTCAATACCTCCGCCAAGAAAGTTATGGTTTTATTAGATTGTTGGTTGGTTGGTTGGTTGGTTGGTTGGTTGGTTGGTTGGTTGGTTGGTTGGTTGGGGGGTTTGTTGATTTGTTAATTGGTGGCTTGGTTGGTTGCTCGGTTGGTTGCTTGGTTAGTAAGCAGGAACTAACAGGTTGCGAATGAGTTAGGTAAAAACAGAAAGGGAAGTCTCGCTCTTTTGTGGAACAGAAATCAATATTTGATGTGCTCCTGCATAGAGATGCCTAGTCAGGATTATCGTTTTATTTTGTTCTAATAAAGCGGGATATGGCAATTGACAACAGTATCAAGTTTTCAGGTTTCAAGTTTATTCAAATGTAAGCCCTCGGCCTGGCCATTTCCATACACCCAGTACAAGTCAATATCCAAGGCAAACTAGGAGAGACGAAAGGGAAAAAAAAAAAAAAGCAAACATGTCTAGATTACAATTAAGTTCGGACTCAGTATCGATTNGGGGGGGGGGGGGGGGGGGGGGGGAGATGGGGAATGCACGACTGTATCCGTCTCCCCGAAGGATATGAGGAAGGACATTAACTTCACTGGAAAGGAAACCGTTTCATCATCTTTTTCGTTGTGGAAATGTGTGCTCTTGGACTGTGCCTCTCTAATTGCTTTTTAGCTGTGGTTAGAGATGAAGTTTACGTTATGCCTTTCCCTTTGTTCTTGTGTAACAGCCCGCGCAGTGTATGAATTAATTTACACTTGAATGGTGTTCATTATTTATTTATGCGTTCATGCAAATAGCGCCATGCCATTTGTAAACTGTTATGTTAAATGTTGTCATTGCAACAAACAACAATATATGGGGAATGTTAGACTTTTTTTTATTTCGTCTACCCACATTTCCTCGACGAGATGTACGACTACTTTACAACAGGCGAGCATCCGCGAGTCTACTGTAGGCGTTCGCAATCGAGCCTCCTTCTTACACATCTGGCCTCGGCTTCCCATAAAAAAGAAAAGAGCATGTCCTTTTCTGACATCAATGAAATACATTACTTCTCGATGAATGGACAAAAAATGATCGCCGAGTTTATGCAATTATGCTAACGCTATCAGATGGACTCTTTGACCTGTGTCAAACTGACCTTGTCTCTTAGAACAACGCTAATGAGACGCATTCGTTAAGTAATTCAGGACCTGGAAATGACCATAGACAGCAGGGTGATAGAAAGGTCGAGTAAGATATAGAAATAAGCACCACACCTGCAACAGGTGGAAAGGTCATTAGACATGGTGAACGAAGAATGAATGAGCGTTAATAATGGTCAGTGAATTTGCTCGCCAACGTGTAGGACAGGATGCCTGTTATTATCTTATACAAGACTGATCACATTGCGGGCAGATAGATGGGGGTCAGTCAGTCAGTTGGTTGATAAGTATATCGGTGGCTTGGTCAGCTAAGGTCTACTTACAGTTGGACAGTCTGTGTTACACTTGCAATAAGCAGCAAATAGAGAGTGGGTGTACAAACGTATTTTATGGTTATTTTATTTCTTGAGCATGAACTAGGCTATCATAACCAGCCGCTATGTGATTTAGCTAGACTAGACTTAGCTACAATGTACGCAGAGGTTTTCAACTTGTACACCATTACAATAAATTGTCCACTCATTAACTTCATGCGTAGTCATAATCATCATCCTCTCTCTCTCTCTCTCTCTCTCTCTCTCTCTCTCTCTCTCTCTCTCTCTCTCTCTTACCTTCCCCTCCCCCATCCAACGTGTGTACTCTTATTACCTTATATATACATTGATTCCTCGCTTCTTTTCTTCACCACTGGCAGGTACCAGTGTTAATAATAGACACTGGCAAAACATTTAGAGATCTGAATGATGATTCCTCTTAAGATCTATTCTTGGCACGATGAAATTTCTTTATGTTTGTTTGAGCTTTCATAAGGAGGGTCATGGAGGGCTTGTCAATACGTTCATATGAAAAAAAAAATACCATCAACCAGGAACTCTATCCTCGCTCGGCCTCACCCTTCCCTCCTCCTTTCCAGACTAGTAAATTTTAGAGATTTTTTTTTCTCTCTCTCTCCCCCCTCCCCCACCCCATCCTCCCTGGTCCTCTTCACCACCCACTTCTACTCTCCTCCTTTTCTTTTCTTCCTCCTCCTTCCCTTTTCACGAAACGCGCTGGGAATGATGATGATGATAAAGCTGGGTGATTAAGATGTAGTCTAGCTCTACGCCACATGGCAAACCGTCTGCTACATTGTTTCTCATAAACTTTTTCATCCTGATTGAGTGCTGCGGAGCAGGATTATATCATTTCAGTATTGCACTTTAATGCAAAGCACTCATGGTTGCAAAATCCTTGTCGCGCAACCTCTTAGTGGATGAAAGCACCCAGTCATGTCGCCACTCGACTCGTTTCCTTTTTAACTTCAGCTTGTAATAATAGATCTAGCATAACACTGCGCTATTCAAACACGAGCGAGAAACGTGACGAAGAGTGCCAGACTTGGATCTTTCAGAGACAAATACCATGTTTTTTAATCACTTTTTAAATGCCCTTGGCTTTCAAATGACTGACTGGCTCTTTGGCTCAACAGACCTTAGATCAAAATTGACTACTTATCTATACAAAAAGTACTTGCATTTCTTTCCGTTTGGTATTTCGAATGGGTAGGCTTCTGTCATAATTGCCCGATTTACAAATATCAGAGAACGATCTTTGTTCCCACTTCACAATAATTTCTACTCATGTTGCTCTAATTAGAAATGCTTATGACAATCGTAAAACCCAGGTATATCCGGTATATAGATAGTGCGTTGCAAATTTCTTGTCATAAATATGTCAGATCTTAACTTCCAGTGGGCCCTTTCCAATTTTTGTTTGTTCCAGGGGGAGGATGGAGTCTTTGTTCATATGCGATTTGACTCTGGCTCTAAAACAAGGTTTGGCAACCCTAATATGACGATGTGAAAGTAAGTACGATTTTTTTTTCTTTTTTTTTTGGGGGGGGGGGGGGGNGGGGGGGGGGGGGGTATTTTTGGCACGTCAGTCAAAGCACAGAAGGGTAGGATTAAATTATTCTAGGTTTGGTTAATTGATATTAATTTATCCTGAGATTTACCAGGTTAAAACCGGTAAATGTGCGCTGCATGGACAGTGTCTCTAGATACGAATCTATCTGATCTTGATACCTCACGACACGTCAGGTCACCACAGCATTTACGGTATCATTATTCCGAAGTCTATATCTTTCATTGCTAATCGGGCGAAGCTTATTCCACCGGATCTCGCACGTCAGGACATGTTTTTGACGTCGTCGCACATGGGGATATAAGTGGTCCGTCTATGTCACGCGTTGTAGTTTCGTGCCGCGTCGTGCCGTGTCCAGATTCGGAAAGTGGCGTGGTTTCCTGGTCGACTGTTTAAATGTCCCCAACAGACGAACGGAAGAAAGGCCATGTCTAATAAAGTGGAAGACCATCCTGGAATGGTCAACCCGAGCAACAAAATCTTTAAAAGATCATTCTCTTCACGCCTTTACATCTTGGCTACATATACAATCTCTAGGCTACAGGGTGCCTAGACATCGACTCAAAGCATCTGCTTGAGAAGGTCAATCGTTCAGGTGATTAATGAGTTGTTGTTGTTGTTGTTGTTGTTGTTGTTGTTTGTTGTTGTTGTTGTTGTTGTTGTTGTTGTTGTTGTTGTTGTTGTTGTTGTTGTTAAGCTCCGCGAAGAGAACAAAATAAGTTTACCACGGGACCTTTAAACTCTACACAATGGGACTGGCACTCCCCTCATGATAAAGCTCTCCAAACATTTGGCAACAAAACAGCATATTTTCTGCCTTATCCCTTTAGACCCAACATTTTGTCCGTGTCCATTAAACCTTTATTCCGAAGTAGTCAATAATACAAAAATATTGGTATCTGTGCCGTAAATAAAATTTTATATTATAAATATGACAGGGTCCTATACGTGGGACATACGATGATTTTTTTAAATTGAGGATGTCATTTAAAAGTGCTCTTGTTATCCCATCCCTGCATGATGCACGCATTCACATAACCATCTGTGCCCAGCTTTGCTTCGTGCTTTTGACATTTAAGTTTAAAATTCGCATAAACACGCTTACTCATAGATTTTTTTTTTCTTTTGCACATTACAGATAAGAAATGGAAACATGAAAGCCTTAAACTTGAGCTGAACTGAGTTTAATCCTCAACATACGAGCAAAAACGTATTTTACCACTGGACACAGATGTGCCCAAGGCACCACCTGCTTTCCCTTCTAAGCTGCAGTAAACTGATAACGTGAAGTAAACAGAAAATATTTTGATTGAGAAAGAAGAAACGGGTTAGGGGGTTCTCTATATATCAGTGGGCTATACTCCAGACATCTATGAACAGAATGCTAGCGCAGGAACGAAGCCAGCCTCCCACCTCCGCTCCCCCACCACCTTCAACCCCTGCAAAGATAGAGATGTAATGCGACATGTTGTGCAGAGCCATGTTCGGTTCATGCACATATTATACTAGGTTAACTCCCCTTCTACTCTTCATTAAATGAAAACACTCATGATGTCACATCAGTTTTGGCTGCGCTATTTGCTCCATAGTAACCGGCAACCAACAGACTCTGGCACCCTCGGACAAAGGAGCCACATCACAACGTTATGCCACTAATCACAGAGATATTATGCTTGGGTAAGTCATCATAACAGTTTCAATGAACCTGATTCAGATACTCTGCTATAAAATTCATGTGATACTAAGTGTGGTTAAGCTGCTCTAAAAAGCGGGTACTACTGAGGGCTTGCCTACTAGGTGTTCAGATTACAGTTCCCAGCCCATCAGGTAACGCTTCTGGCCTGCTCTGTAGTATGTACATTGGAGCACACTTAATATGGACACGTTTAGTACGTAAACACGGATACTGAGTACAGCATTTTTAGTCCCGAGTTGTCTTCTCTTAACGTACGTGTCTGATTAATACGTATTTCTGTTAATAAGTACATTTTTGATCGGCCAAGGTGTACGTATTATCCGTGCTCTACTGTATTTCTTTTGCAGGTCGATTTGTAGAGCAGATTGTAATATGCTACGAAAAGGAGAAGGACGATGAGGATATTTTAATATATTATGTGAAAGTAATAGAGCGAGTTCCTTTTATGAATCTCTAAGAACTGTCATGACCCATTGCAAAGGTTGCAGAAACGTAGGTGGTTAAAAAGAAATTGACAATCAGAGACAAGAATAACAGAGTATAGCATGGTAATGTGTGAAAATAATCGTATAATCTGAGACCATACCGCAAATGTGGTGATATTTAGTCCTGAATAAGTTATATATTACTGCTGCCATTTTCCAATGGCTTCAATGGATTTCCTTTGGGCGGGCATGTAGTCTACAAATTAAGGCTTTTTTTTTTTTTAAATCCCTTTCTATATAAATAAAATCTGTGAAAATTCAAATGAAGGCCCCTCATTGTACACAGTATACAGTTTGAACACAGTGATGGCATCAGACCTGCAGACTAGCCATGGCCATCTCGGAACGTTCCTGTTGTTTAAGGAGAATGTTTTATTAAATGGTTCAAGTAGGCTTTTGCAATTCGGCTCCTGCAACCCCCCCAAAAAATCTGCGTAAAGATTGAATTACTTAGCTACACTGGTAATGAAATGGCAATATATTACAGATTGTTAAGTAAATCCGCTCCCGATTTTGGAAACCACGAAATTTCAGTAAGAAAAAAAAAGTTACGTCCTGCTCAGTCGACTGTATGTAATTCTATGATGAGCGAGATGAGATCATATCGCTAACAAGATGCAAACGTTTAGCAGCTTACATAGAATCCACGATATTAATACGGCACTATAGGCAGAATAACATGATTATATGCGTGGGCATAGGGAAAACAAGGATCACCGATGTTAAAGAACATAAAGATTACCTATTATCTTAAGCATTTTGTTATTTTAAAGTCTCCATAATGAAAACCGGATCACTGAGAAATGTCATGGTTTTAATGGAGTTATAAAAGAAATCATAGGCTTAAATAAAATGATATCATCGGTCGACTGATCAAAACCACTTATTTCCATTTTAAGCACGATTATTATGTTCTTGCAGTCGATTAAGAAGCGTATCCAAGCTTCGAAAAAAATCGATCCACTTACACTTTAATAATTGCTTCATGCCACTATGTAGCAGATGGCATGTAAACATGACTGACATTTTCCTTTGCTGCGC
>JAWQUT010000008.1:2358910-2378523 GCA_033807755.1 Ellobium chinense | reverse complement strand
ATTTATAATATATGTATATGTTTGCCAGTTTATCAGAATACTGGTATTCTTACCTCAGCAACTTTATTCCATATGAGACTAAAATGAAAGTTTCATAATTATACTTACCTGGTTTCATACTGACCAACAGGAGGATCCCAGCTACAATCGCAAATAGCATGACGTCACCAATGGTCAGTCTATAAGGAGTTGAAAATAAGTATAGATTAGTAAGGGAGTCAAGAGTTAAGGGAGAAATCTTGCTCCATTTTTAATTAGCCTCCATCTTTACGGCTTTAACCCAAGAAAATATTAATTACAGTAAATGAAAAAAACAATAAACTTGATGAAATTAAAATAAAGAAGGAGGAAAACCTGGAATAGCATTGGGAAAGAGTGTGTGTTGGGGGNGGGGGGGGGGGGGGGGGGGAGGATGGAATGAAGAGAGCTCAATAAATCCATGATTAAACGCTTCTGAAACGTGTCAAGTTACACTGATGTAAACATTTTGTTAAAAAATTTAAAAAATAGACATAAACTTGCCAACAATACATTTAAGAGTCTGACATATAAAGAAATTAAAGCTGAAGTTGAAAGTCAAATATGCGATGAACAAACTGCGCAACTTCTATCATTGATAAAAATATTATTCGACATTGGATCTCCGAAATTTGGCTGCTTGCGCCAGAGATATTGTTCCTAAGTGTTATGGAAGCAGTCAACATTTTGTCAGTATTCGTTTGAAATGTTCTAAAGCTTCGATAATATTTCGTGGGCAACAGCAAGTCATGCAGTGAACTTAATAACCTCTATGCATATATATTGATTTTCTTCTTCTGTTTCGCTGCCACCTGCGCATATGTGTTGCTGTAATCTGGTAGGTTGCTCAGACGAGGAAAAATACACAAATACATTCGATCTCTCGTGCAAAAACCCAACCACATTTCCACTATGTTGAATATAACGCTTTTTTTCACATGGCCTTAGTTAGGGAAAAGAAGGTATAATGTGCAGTGTTTTAAAAAAGCATTAAAATAGCTTCTTGCTCATTAAATTATTAAATGCTCTCCTTTTTCTGTCTAGCTCATTAGTATTTATTATATTTGGATGCTGTTATCAGAACCGGCTCAAAACCCTGAACAAAAACAAAACAAAAAAATGCCACAGTCTGTATTTGACCTACTTTGTGCAAATGCCAGGGCTTGAGATTTGCTTGAGCTTCAGTAGAATCAGATCTAGTATGAGAAATCATGCCACTCACAATAAATGTATAGGCTGTTAGAAGAGAACAACCTCGCAAAAAGCAACTCACTATCAGGCTGTCACTTAACATACAGCAAGCGAACTAACATGCTCGCACTAGCTCGTCTTTACCGTTGTGCGGAGAATCAATCCTGCCATGCATGTATTTCCTTACTAAATAAACCATGAGGGCTTTGAGTGATTGAATCATAATAATCACCGCTTCCAACTGTAATTACTGTGGAATCTCGTGCTGGGATGCTCTCATTGCAATGACTGTAAACGGTGTGGGAATTAATGGGAGGAGCGATAAATTTGATAGGGTACAAAGCATGGTTCCAATTGTAATCAACAGTCTAGACAGACTTAACGTGTCCCTGCATGAAAGAGATTTTAAAAAGAGGCGGATTATCGACTGTCACAGACTGTTAAATATCTGCCATCTCTGTAACCAAAACATTTGATATCATGTGTTGAGCCTTTATCGCTTTCCATTTACTCGGCTTCTTGGAAAGAGGTATGAGCAAAGCATTTGAAATGCACACCGTGATATATTTGCTCACACCGGTAAGGAATCTGAATTTGCACAGATAGATAAACAGGCAGCCAGACAAGCAGATAAACAATCAGTTCTATTCAATCCTTTCAAACGTGCATGCTATAAGACATACAAAAGCTGCCTGGAGATACACAAACGTTAAAGAGGCAAAGGAGTGAGACAGGGGCTTTTTAATGGCTATAGCATAATGCAGTATATCGATCTTTTGAATATTACGCGGGTTCGTCGTTCTACATCAAAAGCAAAAACAAACTGAAACATTTCTACATTATATGCATATTGCCACTTTCCCATATTTTATCTAAGAAACACGCACTTGCAAACAGTGTAGTAATGAAACACTCCAAAATGAAACGAAGAAACTATTTTGTTAAAATTTTCGACCCTATACGTGGATCTTCTTCAGTATCAAATGAAGAGAATAAATACAAAGAAAGAGACGGTGCATTCAAGAACAGTTAAAAAAGTAAAAAAAGTAGAAAGGAGGGTGTGAACACAGGTCAGAAAAAGGAACCTGGAGGTGGCTGAGAATAGAATAAGGGGAGNGGGGGGGAAAGAAGATTGTGAGTACGTTACTGAGCACCTCCCTTTCTCACATTGTATTCATAAGTTATTTACCGATGTCTAATGTTTTACCCACATCGGCGTAGACGTAGGCAGAACTCTAGGAATACAGTGATTTGATCTGTCATAGACGAAAGAGATGGAAAGAAGGAGAAGTAAAATATACGTATAATGAAACGGTCTCTCCATAAGTTCAAAATAACTTAGTGGCCCTATCCCATCTGCCTCCCCCTCTCCGCCTTTACCTCCACCGCATGCTCCACACCAATGCCCATCTTCACAACATGTCCCATGAACTTCAACGCCTCAAGGCGTCCAACTGAAGAGTTAATGGTCCTTAAAGCTCTCTGTTGAAAACCACTTAAGAGGGTCTTTGTAGTGTCCAGCGTGCCCCTATCGACTACTAATTTGTTGTACTGTTTAGTCAATGAGTTTGTTACTCTTGGAGATCCGGAGAACAGCAAGATCTACTTATAATGCCAGCCTTGACACTGGCTTCTGGCTTGGAGTACTTGTTGCGGACTTATACCATTTTATCGAGGTTAATCACAAGTTCATGTCCACCACTATCCATAATAAGTAATCCAAAAATGTCAGTGGCGTAGCCAAAGAGGAGATTAAAGTTGGCTATGCATTACCCCCTTCCCCTGAGTAGACAGTTAAGCCACGAGACTACAAACAACCTTGTTTACAGAAGGACACAACAGTGAAATTCTAGTGTGTATGCTGATCCCTTATTCATATTTTTAAAACTGATTTTGCTTACTTTTCCACGCCACTGATTCAAGCACGGTGCCATGTATCCTTATGGATTATTAGTCTATCCTGTATGCACTTTGTTGTTACTTTGTATTTTCACCAATCCGGGTTTCAGCTTCAATGGTTTGATTAGCTCTCCAACAGCCTTGCAACAAGACAATCATATGGGGCTTTGTGCTGTCATGCTTCAACATGCACATCAGGAGCACAGTGATCTGCACAATGTCACACAGCGAGTCTTTTATCAGAGACAGAGACAAAGATTAAAGAATGAACAACACTCGTCGCTTAAGAGCTCCCATAGATTTGACAGACGCTATCATAACCTATATCACAATAGATGGAAAAGTGGATTGTGTGTAGAATATCTCTTGTTAACTATGATCAGATATTAAACTCTCTCATATTGTCCCATGACACTATAATGTCTAGCGTCTCTCTGTGCAGTGACAATCAGTCTATGAAGATTGTAATATTTTAACCAGTCGTAATGAATGAAACTTTTCGTCAGTTTCGATATATTATGTATATATAGTCGGTCTTTGCATAGGACCGGCCAGGCTGACTTTACGTCATATAGACTATATAAACGTGGCCGGTGCTATGCTGAGATCGACGATATATAAAGTAACCGTTGAGATATAAAGCTCACTGAAATGAATATTATGTAACCTTTTTTTAATACAGACACAGCTGGCTAGGTCGTCACCTTGACGTTATTGATCCCAATGTCCTGCGTTAGGTTTTGCTAAGCAGATAATGGAATAGATATGCAAAATAGTGGTCATGCTCATTCCATATTTGCCTGAAGTGATTTTGTTGAAGTTCCGAGAGATCTAGTATTCTGAGCTCTTTGCCCAAGGGTAAATAAAGAGATCGACGTAGGTTAACTTTGAAAATTAGAATTCTACATCACAAGCAAACTTTACTTTCTTGTTAATACTTTAAAAGATAAATGGAAGATCAGAGTTGAAGAAAAATTTCATTTTTTTTTAAAAATGAAAATGATTTAAGCGAATGTGGAATGAGCATGATGTTAGGTTAAAAAAAAAAAGTCGTGACTTAACATGTTGCTTCCGTGCCCTATCAACAACTTACACTGACTTTAGACAGAAAACATGACAGAGAAATGATAGTGAAAAGACACTCCCTTTTTCTCTTTCTATGTTTCAATTTCTAGAAGCTCCAACAACCACTATAAACTCTATAGCCACAATCTATATAAACACAGTGGGTGGTGAAAACCGTTCAGTAAGGCTTGATTACTGAGAAATTTCTTGTGAGTGACAAAACATGTTGGTTGAAAGCAGGAAACCATAATATCTTAAGAGGCCCTCAGAACAGACAAAGTATTTCCTCTCTACCTCTGGAAAAGAAACTGATTTAGTAGTGTAGTACTTGAAGCATACATAACATTAGAATTGCTTATAGACTTGGAAGTGAATCTCACTGCTGCTCAGAAACAATCATTAGCTTTTTATATTGAGATTACGTTCACTAGGAACATAGATTCACATAAAAATTGGTTAATGTATTGATTCTGGTCCTTTGGTAGACACTAGTATCAATAGGCCTACAATACGGGATCACATACAATCGCTGTGGACATTGGTAGCTTATCACGATTACAGTTAGTAACTTTCGTGGTGGTGAAAACCAAACGAAACATAACGTGTACAACCTGATGTTAAATTTCTCATTAGGTTCCACTTCAATGCATGCAGTGCTAGAAAAGACTAAGCACAAATGATTCGAAATTTCTTAAACGGCAATTTAATTGAAACACTTTTCTACTATTCAATGGCCACCATTCAACCATGAAATTCCTTCTTCATCATGTTTCACTATCCTTTCACACAAACCTTGTTCCAAGTATGCCAGATTTAATTTGCAGGTGTTTCCATTTGTTTACTAAAAGGTGATTTATTTCAGTAATTTGCATTTGATTTCCCGCTGTGTACGGCTTTTAACAGATCTTTCAGGTCCTCCAATACTATCCTTAAGCGGAGACAGCACCGTCCGTACTTATTTAGCACTCACTACAGGTATGTAAATGTGTTCACTCTAAATGCAGCAACAGGAGATTATTTTACAAAAGTTTGCAATGCCGCAGCCACATTTTAAGTCACTTTTGCGAATCTGCCAATCATGACAGACAATTCCGTATTTGCCATGGCTTCAAAGTGATGCTCGAAAGCGTGAATGACTAAGTAATGCTTAATACAGTGCATAGTAAACAGTGACTCTGATTGGAAAACAGAGAGGTTAAGTTCAAAGGCGTCGGTCTATATTAGCAATGTAAGAGAGGCTTAGACTAAACTAGAAGGAAGCAAACGGATTTGAGGTGAGAAAAAGGGATGAGCACAGCGAAGAATATACTTATATTTAGAACGAAAAATCTAGGAGGACGATCTTTTTCTTAATACAATCACATGTCAGAGATATTCCTAAAATGGAAATGGTCAGTACTGCTAATGTTTTAAATCTTCTGTGTCTCTTGCTATGATCTTAAAGTAACTTCACTAAATTTTCTGACACTGACAATGGGGTATTTTCAGACGGGTCAGTTACACCACGTGATCTAGGGATTGCTAGGATATTTTGATAAATGACGAGTAATCATACATAAACAGAGCATGTAAACAAACCAACGTGTGAGCAAGATTTCCTAGATCACGTGATGGAGCTGAAAATACCTACTTATTATTCTTACCTCTTTGATATTTTTCGCCCTCCACTCAAATGGTAGTCTCCAAACTCTAAGAGATACGTTCGATTTCTTATGAACAACAGAAGAATGGGTAAACAACACGTCGTACTTCAACAGATGACTTCTTTATCCTGTTCACGAATCGCCAGAAGAACAGAACAACAGAAGAACGGGTAAACAACACGTCGTATTTCAACAGATGACTTCTTTATCCTGTCCACGAATGGCTCAAGAAAGCTCATAATATAATGACATGTCCCAAGACCGACTGTGCCCGGTGTGTTTTTACGGCTGAAGTGTACTGCGGGTGATTGAACCGACCATTACTTAGACTTAAGCTTGAGTTGTTGCTGAGCTTATCTTGGTGGCTTAATTTTCCTTCTCACAGGCGTCAATAAGCACCTGGGCATTATTACGTTATTCAGTTCTCCTTTTCCAACTCTCCCCCACCCATCCCTTTTTTTTTTCCTGCAGTATTTCTCATGGACCAGTTCTAGCGAAACAGAAAATGCTACGTCACTTTCTCACAAAAACAAAAAAAAAGAATATCAGTTCAGCTGAAGACATTCTCCCATAACAATGCCTGCAAAGAACTGTAGTTGAGCTTCAGAACTTCAGAACTTTTATTTTCCAGTTTGTAAATCAGAGGGAGTATATGAAGGATTCAAGACAGGTTCACTGTTAACTCATACAGTCTTTTTTGTTACCCTAATCCATGAAAAATTGCGAGTTATGTCTTTAGTTGGTAAACTCTTGAGAAAGTCCGTTTTAAAACATAATCTTTGAAACTTTGTTGCTCATGTTTTCACCGTTGCTCCGAAATCTTTCCGCTGTTGTTGCTGCTATCGTTGCTGCTACTGATGATGCTTATGATATTTTTTTCTGATGACAATAATTTCTTTCATGATTATTGGGGTGCTCTTAACCGGAAATATTTTGGTTGGTTTACCTTTTGACATTATTGGTTCATCTGTATTATCAAATTACTTTCAATTTTACACTGTTACTAATATTTTTATCCCTGTGCAGTATGACAATACTGAAAGACAATGGTATTTTGAATGCTGTTGCTTCTGCCCTTATTTTATACTGGTATCTTTTTGCTGCTGGTACTCTGCTTTTGCGTTTTGTTCTCTTGATTTTATCTCCTACAGGTATGAAGATACCAATAGCACCTGGCATGAGAGTATCCAATTTTAAATAGTCCCTATAAAATCTGAAAACTGGCCATGGGGAGGGAGGAAAGGGATTGGGTTTGAATTTCAAAGGCTTAGATAGGTGCAAATGCATCTGTGGACTCAGAATGGGTGAAATTTAGCTATTCAAGTGTAAATTTTGTTGTTGTTGCTAGGCGAGTAAGGTTACTCTGTTTACTGTGTGAAAAATGTCTAAAATATTAGGTAGCCTGCTTCACTGCCTAGGTTCTCAAAATTTTATTGGTTTAGGGGCATTTTTCTTTGTGTCAAAATTAGGAGGAAGAGATTTAGCATGTGTGATAAGTATTTTGCCATGGGGCCCCTGGAGAAATTAATGGAGGTGTAAAACCTTAGTCTATATTACTATAGCCAAGAGTAAAAAAATATATTGGCATCTATACCTACACCAGTAAACAGCAATACTCCGCTTAGAGTTCATAGATTAGCTATCGCAAACACTGTCCTGTCACACCGTGAACTATCAAGTTGCTCTCTTGTGAATACTCACTGCCATGTAACTGATCACAGAAAAGCGATACACAGACAGTAACTATTATTAACTCTACGCACGCACGAGGTTTGTCTGACCACAGTATTCAATAAATAATGCATGAGTATCAGAGACATTCTTGGCATGTGTCTGACACTTGTAGCGTCAGCTGTTCCAGGGTTGCCAAACTGATGGGTGAGGGGGACAACTGGGAAATACAAACAGAGCAACTAATAATTATTGTATGATCCTATCGTTATGAGAGATGGTTGCTCACGCATACACTTAATATGTCAGAGCCGTATAAGGATATCAGTGCAACGATCCAGGGTGTTCCGCCTGACTCATAATTTACATTTTCATCTTGTTGATAGAAGCAACATCAGTGAATTCTGGACAGCACCATATCGTCATTGTGCTTCGAAGATGAAAATTGCCTAAGTCATGTCTCACACGTCGAAGAGAACGCGGGGGAAACATTTTTATGGCAAAGCAAAAAAACAGGCAGCATGTGTCTTCGCAGCTAGAATTTTAGCCCAAAACTTGGCGCATTCTTTTTTTTTCTTAACTTTAACATATCAGCATTGATTTTGATCTCATAAAAAACATGGCACCCTTATAAAAGTATGGCCAAGTCTGGCTCTAGCCAATTTCGGAGCACGGAACATGTTTCCCTCTTCAAAACCCAGGAGAGAGTCTGTCTTCTAATCGTCCCTGTTGTTGTCTGGTTGTGTACTGCGTAGTCTCCATGAGCCTCCTGCACGCTTGTACCTTCTTGAATTTCTTATAAACTATATTTTCTTCCATTGCTTTTCGCGTCACCCTGGACACTTTTAACTCGTTCGCCAATTCAGACAGGTAGATGGTATAACTAAAACGTCGATGAGCACCTTTGCAAGTGTTATAATTTCGTTCTAGGATAAGAGTTTCAAGCCCTGCTTGAATGCAAGAAATGTACATCTAAAGGACGTAAATTTCTGAAAAAACAAAAAAAAATACTATGTAGCCACCCTTAGGTTCTAAACGCTCACGAACTCTTCTTCAGTCAAACAATACCCATTTTCTTAGATGTTGCTTGCCTTTTCACAGATTTAAATTTGAACTCTTGATATCTTGAACACATAACTGCTGTAACATTTGCCCTCTTCTGTCCTACAATAACAATTGAATAATACTGATTTGTCTCTTAGTTCTCATCTAGTATACCTGGAATTATGTTGTTTTGTCTGCTTATATATTGGCCATGCATATTAATGTTTGACTGCCTGTTTCTTATTATTCTGTACCTGGGTTCAAAAGAAATAAAGAAATAAATAAAAACCTCCTGTTTTATAGTTTCCTTAAGTTCTTCACCCATGCCAGTTGTTAATGACAGGAAGAAGACTGGAATTAAGAAGAGGGAAAGAGGAGAGAGAGATTCTGAACTTCGTGGGAGACCCTAGCTTTTGTAACCACACCCTCNTCCCCAACTTCAGCATCAGCAAAGCAGTTGTGGCTCTAATAGGATGGGAAAAGGTCGGATGGAAGCTGTGACTGGTCATTAGGAAATTAATCCAAGCCCCTCTGTTTAACGGAAAACTCTTCATATTCACAGGGTGTTGTGATGTTCCTGTGGTTACAGTGACAACGAGTCGTGGCCCCTGCGCTGCCCTTCTGGCTCCAATTAAGTCATAGGTCACGTGGTTCATGAACACAAGACTCCACGATAAAGGCAAGGCCAAGCTAGTCGCAAATTAAAAAATCTCCATCGTTAATAGCTGCCGGAAGATTTACATAAGGCATTTACCGAGTCCTAATGGGTTATTTACACCTAGCAGAGAGCGCAGCGCTCGTGTACAATGTCGATTCCACGGCATTTTCATTAAGCCTCGAACTGCTGGTGAGAATACCATCAATGACGCTCTAAATAGAACATGTGTAGCCTCGACCCCTTGAAGACTTTGTTTCCGTGTTGTCAGGGCAGCGGTTTGTTGTGGGGGTTGGTTTTTTTTTCATTTTTTTTTTGTCGCCAATTACAAAAGGATCTAAATAACATGCATTTTTAAGCGTTTAATTTTGGATCATTACTGCAAAGTCAAAACTACTTAACCAGCTTTTGTCATGATTGAGTTTGGCCGTGTTTTGTGAGGGTCTTTATCTGTGAGAGTGGGAGTAAGCATGGACATAATCCTCTTAAAATAAAGGCACACTGAAGTGCTTAATGGAATGATCAAGTGGCCGGAATGCATACTTTATGACATTAATACGTTCACACCTTAACCGCAATAACACACGATTAAGTTCTGATATCTAATTAAGCCACCATTTGCAGACAATCGCAGCTCTTACGATCCGACACTGGCAGATTTGTTGGACCCTTTTGTGAAACTACTTTATTGAACATTCCAACGAATGAGACTGTTGACGCGAGTATTACCAGATGGAGAGAACAGTATGTTTAAGCAGTAAACACTTCATGTCTGAAATTCTCAGCTGCGACCTCTTTCTTTTTTTTCTTTTTTTATTATTTTTATTTTCTGAGACATTACAAGATATGGATAGTATTTCAAGTGTTGCTCTTTTTACCGCTTTCGTTTGATTTGCGTCAGAAAGATAACAAAAGTTGGGAACATTATTCGTCTGAACAAGCAACGGCATCACCAATTTTCCTCAGATGTCATACTCTAGTTTCGTCTACCTTCGTTTCTGTCTTCGTTCTTCGTTTATGCTTTCATCTCATCTTCCTGTCTATCACTCTCCTTCATTTGTTTCATCGTAATGTCAATTATCACAATATTAATGGAATCCAACTAACATCTGGTTAGATATCGCATCACATGAATAATGTAGACAGTAATTATTTGCACGCTTTCGTTCCACGTCCTCACAACAAAACAATGCTCTCTACTCGGCTTCACCATGCAACACACTCACGAATATGAACATTGGAAGGACGTTCTCGGACTAGACTTTATCGTGAGGAGTTAGCCTGGAACAGCCTCCACCCCATCCATTCTTGCTTCAAACAAAATAATTCAAAATCGAAAATCCAGTTCAGAAGCATTACGGCACTCTCATTCCATATTTCCCTAAGTCATCTTTTAAGGTTTTGAGAAATTCAGCGCTCTTAATCTATTGCTCAAAGCAAACAATAAGGCAGATGTGGTTTTTAGCTTGTAAAATTGGGATATAATAGCAAGTCAAAACTACATTTGTTTTCATTGGAAACAGAAGAGAAATGGAGGATTATAGTAATATGAACAACTCAAATCATCAGAAAAAAAAATAAGAAACAAAAAACTTTGGACAATCGTGGAATGAGCGTGGCAACTATTTATGATAAATACAACAACAACAACAACAACAATAACAACAACGGTAATAAAGATGGTTTGGAGACAGCGTGGCCTCTATTGCTTGTTAGTAGTTCTCATAAATTGGAGACTGCTACTGTAGGTTCGACTCTCAGGACGAGCGGTTTATGCTGTGGTGTTCTTGGGAAAGAACTTTACTCTTATTTACCCATTACACTAGAATGTGAATGAGTACCTGACTTTCGGACTTGGGGCATCCGGGTGCTTTCCCTTACGGAGTGCGAGGCAAAGCTTCAGAAGAGCTTCAGAGGAAGACACCTTCTTCTAACAAACGTTTTTGCCCTTTGACTCCCTGACACCATAAAAGCGCTGACCGGTTTGCGCAACAAACAAGGATTTTGTCATAGATTTGATTTGTGATAATGTAGTATTAGTATATGGTTCTTTGTATATGTATGTATTACTATGAATGAAATGTATACAAGTGTATTGCATAGTAAAACATATTCTTTTCAGGGATAATAAAGGTAGATTTTTTTTTAAACGTACTTGGAGAAAAGGCAAAAAAGTATTTGCACCAGGTCCTGGTACAATATGTACTACATTATGCAGTGTGTATGTGTATGTATTACCATGAATGAAATGTATGCCAATGTTGAAAACATTTTGGATTATTCCCTTCAGGTCGATAAAGGAAAGCTTTTTTCTGTTTCTTAAGTCTTTATCTTTTGGTCATTAGAAGTGCAGGAGGGGGATGTTTACATTAGAGCCAGGGCTGGCTGTGGACCAGATTGTAGAAACAAAGTATGGCTTTGTCCTGGATCTACACAAATCGTTTTGAAAGAAATGTAATTAATTTATTAAAAATAATAGACGCTTCCTGTACAAACACTTTTTCAGGCCAGACAAATAAAATAAGAACACCCAAACAAAAACATGTGAACAGGATTCTAGGGACCAATTACACAGGTAAGTGAGAAATATCTAAACACAACTGCATGCCAAGTTTTATTTAAGCTCTCACATGCACAGTGTTACAGCGAAATTCCATATGTTACGATGCACAATATTTTTTCCAGGATTATAGAACTACCAAGAGACATATTAAATATCAAAGGGCCAGATCTTACTGACTTAGTCATCAGCTCAACAGCGCGTGATCGCTGAGGTCACATAACATGACAGGTTAACACAGAGAGAATGTCATGTACAAAGTACCATTTAGAAGTAGTTTCATACTTATGCTAATTTACAGGCAAATGTGGATGTATACATTTTAGCTTCGCATATTTCCTTAATTAATGTCTAGCACGGGAATACTCCATTTGCATGCTATAGGGATAGGGTGACAGACATCTGTAATTGTTGGTTTTTTTTTAGGAGTAGTTTGGCAAAATGTAAATGTGCACAGATGTGCAGGTTATCAAAACTACCAACAGAGCAGAATAAGAGCAGGCAAACTGCGAACTGATGGTTAAAAACAGCGCCACAGATCATAAAGGACTTGCCTTCCATATCTACATTATTAAGTTCATAACTGTCAACTTGTTCGCCTTTGTTCATCTGCCTAAACTTCATAAATTTATGATGGTGTTACATGTTTTCCATTTGCTGTATTGTTGCTCCCATATATGGCTGTACAAGATCTAATAAAGCATTATTGAGCAATTCCAGCAGAGTGTCATATCGATCAAGCTAACAAAACAATATCCGTGATCATGGTACAGGGTTAGGCAGAACTAACTTCATATGAACGTAGATAGGGAACTTCAGTTCAGTTCACATGATAATCATCTGATCTTAATAGCTATTTTGGCCGAACTGATCTAGATCTGAACTCAATTGTTTGCGTGCTTGATCTAAACTTTAATTTCCTACCTAAAACGGAATGCCCGTTTCAAAGACCAAGAGGAATTTATCTGCTCTGAAAATTACTCCATTTTAATGAAACTGAGTTAACTTTAATCTGAGGGCTTTTATTCCTTAATAAACTGAACTTAATTTGAACTTTTTCGGTGAACGTGTTCAATCCTCCTATAGTAACAGCAAAGACAGTAGCAAACTATCAACAAAACGAATGCATACAATAAGGATCAGGTTATATTTTCTATGTAGCATTTACAACAACATTCTTTTTTCTGTCCTGTCATTATGGCCATCATCATTTGTCTATACAACAGCGGTCCTTTAGATAGGTGGTAGCATCAAACACGCTGAATTTTTTTTATCGGGATATTAAGAACACTTCTCCCTTGCTCACAAGGTTTATGGTCGAAAGTTAGGTCTGCCTTATGGTTTGATACAAAAAAAAAAATTGATGATGTTACAGGAGATGAACATATCAACTTAGTATTGCGACTGATGCTCGAAGAGGCAAGATATGCTTTTGTGATGCTAAGCTGTAAGCTTTGAGTCAATCTTACAAGATCAAAATAAAGTAGGCTGCAGACTTCACTCTGCTAACTGTAGTGTTAAAAGACATGTACCATCAGTGTATTCATACTTCCATTGAGGTTAATGATTTGAAATTTGAAAGATGTTTTTGGAATAACTTTTGGGTAAAATTTGTTCAGATATATCTAAGGGAGGAGCAGCATTTATTTCTCCTATGTAACTCTCAGTTACGAAGCTCCTAAGTATGCCATACAGAGTTTTAGATCATATTATAACCTAATCAGGTAATGATGGCTCTATACAGTGCTCTTCTCTCTGTGCCACAATAATGGTTACATGAGACAAGGCCTGTAAGACAGGTGATAGCCATATAGAGGTTGAATATAATTATAGACTAGGAACTGTACTCCCTGAAACTCGGTTGTCTCGGCAGGTGATCGTGATACACAGGTGATCGACAAACTGGGTTTGACAGTACTGAGATAGGGGAAAGACAAAGTACCTAAGTTAGAACTTTGTCAAAAGAGGAGGTGTAAAATGCGACAGCAGCAATAAAAGCAAAGCATAAGTGTAGGACCTCGCTATTCTGAGCCTCATATTCACAAAGAATCTTCATACTCGTTGATCTCTTGGTGCCGGATCGTTAATCTGCTATCCACAGTATATATTTATGTACAGCCTCCATTAGGAAGTGTTATCATTTAATGAGATCGGAATAAGACCTGGACTTTACTGAAAGATTGTGGATACTCTATTCATTAAAAAAAAAAAATGTCAGTATTAAGGATCGAATACTGAAGTTTTCGTTCTCACTACTGAGTTATCGGGCCATGGAAGTTCACGGCGTTAACAAGCTAGACTAGTCTATACTGTGCGACGAATAATGAGTAACGCCATGTTGCTATTTTCGTCCATCCCCATGACAAGTGTATTGAAGATAGCAGGTTCGCTGCCGGGTTCCTGTTCTCTGTTTTAAATTTTATTCCGGAATAATACGTTACAAACTGGAAATTATGTTCTGGCCACTTGAAACCCAAGTTGTGAAGTCATGCAATTCTTAAGCGTAATTCTTTTAGTGATGCAAGCTTAATGCAAGTATATGACGACAACAAAATAACCGCTGCGGTCTGAACATATTGTGGTGGCAAAAATATTACTAGCAACAATGACCTAAACGTGTAAAAACAATTTACATTGCCTACCAGTAACAGTAACAGCAATTATGCAGACACTGACAGTACGCTGGAAAAAAAGATGATACCAAGAAATTTAGAAAGGTGATTGATTGGTGGAATTCATGGTCCTTCTCGAGTGGGTGCCCTATTCGGAAAGAACTTTGAAAAGTAACAAAATAAACGTACTCTACCTTCTGTTTTCTTGTGATGTTCCCAGTTGTCAGTGAACTTGCCGAGCAAAAAGCACGTAGTTGCAGTTGGGGATGGTTGGATGAGTTGTCTGGAGATGTCTTTCAGAACCTGCTACTTTGTCATTTGACATCGCCTTGCACACTCTTGTGTCGACATGTAATATGCCTGAAGTGCTTTGCAGTTATGCTTATTTGAATTTTCAATGTCATAAACTATGTAGAACTGCTAAAAAGTTGCTGGTTTCCTTCCCGTGAACATTTCAGGAAATGTCACACTTTGTCACACTTTGAACGAGCTGTAAGGAGACGCGCTGTACAAAAAACAAAAAAACATCTAGTCGGTCAGACCACTAAATCCTTCATCCGCCCTAAATCCACTGGTTATTTCTCATCCAATATTTCCCAACCACTCCGCAAACACAGGGCCTCAAACACTCCGGGTCAATATCGGCCCTAAAAACGAGAAATATGCTGGTTACCTCACAGTGAGTGAGGGGGGAAAGCAACACAAGGGCTGCCATGCATCTGTTATATCTGTCGTCCAGTAAAAATATTCCCATTAATGGAGCCGCCTCCGCTGGCGCACTTGGATTGGCGGGTCCTGTGCAGTAGATTTCGGTTTCAAACAGTGACTTGGGTGGGCAAAGCCGGAAAATGCCATTAGGACGAAAACTTGTTACAAAAAAAAAAAACGCCCATGGTATCGATGGTGCACATAGAATGTATTGCCACAGCAGCATGAGAGAGATATTTTTGTCCTCGATCAGGAAGGATTAGAGAAAATCCTTACGGTTAAAATCATACGCCATGGGACACCATGGGACACCACTTCAACTTTTTCTGTTACTTCTACATGTATTGTTTCTTAGTTTGTCATTTGGTTTCCGCACAAGATCTTTACATGTACGAAGAGGTATTGAAAACAAAATGCGTCCTGGCTATGAATTAAATAGGCAGGGGCTTGAAATTCTTACGGATCAATCTGTTGTATCATCAACCAATTTTCGAGAAGTTTAGGTTGCAGGAGCCTGATTGGCCAAAAACTGGACTATTAGAGTCGATCGTAGCCGAATATAAAATCTTGTGTAAAAATAGTCGTATAACATGAAACTACACCGCAAAAGTGGTGAAATTAAGTCTTGAATTTGTTAAAAAATAATTGTTGCAGACATTGTTTCCCAACGGCTTCAGCGGATTTCATTTGTGCGGGCCTGCGATCTGCAAAAGAAGGCCAAATTCTAAACCCCTTTTCATCTAACTGTGAAAAATCTAAATGAAGAACCCCCACTGTAAACAGTATATGATTTGAGCACAGTGATGGCACCAGACCCGCAGACTAGCTTTGGCCTTCTCGGAACATTCCTGTGGTTCGAGGAGAAATTTTTATTAAATGGCTCAAAGAGGCTTTTACAGTCTGGCTCCTGCAACCCTTAGCTCTTTATTTTTTGACGCAAATAGGCCAAGTGTAGCAAGTTATGGTTTCTGCCAAGGGGGGTCCCGCTTTTTGATCCCTCTTCGAAAAGCTTAAGAAGCGGAACGCTGTCCATAACTTCCTTACTTGTGTAATGAAAACAAGGAATCACTTTTTTAAATGTTGGTAACAATGGACGAAACATATGTCCATCATTTTGATGTCGTGTGAGAATCAGCTTCAGTGCAATGGACATTACCTTTTTTTTCCAAAACCAAAGAGATCAAATGGATAGAGAGAGCTTCGAGAGATGAAGTCATGCTTGCTTACTTTGGGATACTTAAGCCATTATAATGACTGACAATCCGGAACTTGGACAGAAAATTACAGGAAATCATCATCCGAACCAACTGAGAACACTGAAGAACGCTATTGAAGAAAAACATGAAGGAACGTTCAGAAGCAGCCTCATGCCGGCAAAGGCATTTTTTAATACAGAGGAATATAATTATGGCTTTAAGATTTTGCCGCACCCATCCTTGGCATCGTCAGACTTTTTTTTTATTTTTTCAATTTGAAGATGGACTTTTGCAGTAGCAGAAAATGGGGTCATGGACATACTTACACTTTATAGTGCAAAATTGGTATGTGCCAAAACTCAATGTTCTAAAGTTGTTCTTTAAGGTCAGCTAAAGACGTTTTGATATCCCTTCGCATATACTTTTAAAGTACACCAGCAACCACAAACTGAATACACGCACTGCAAATGAACCCCAGCGCTGGTCTAATCACTAGCTACTTTTCGTGATCACTCACCAGTCTCACCCCCTTTCTTGTGATAGCCCAGCTATTGGCCTCTTATGTAACGCGTGAATAGAAGGTTGCCTTTGCACACGGTACGCCAATTAGTGTGAGTACATTTAAGATAAGATAAGATAAGATAAGATAAGATGATACGATAAGATAAGATAAGATAAACTTTATTTATCCTTTCACAGGAAATTTGTCTCGGACAAGTGCACATCAAAATCACGCCATACATAGGCAAGAGCACACAGATATAGATACATACATAAGTACATTAATATAAACACAACCAGATGCAGACGCATGCATGCATACATATGCGCGCGCACCCACGCTCTCTCTCTCTCTCTCTCTCTCTCTCTCTCTCTCTCTCAAACACACAACACTCACACACACTGTTCACAAACTGCTAGACCTGAGCCTTCCTGATGCCAAAGGCACGAATGACCTATGATTTAGGTCAACTCATTCTCTTTTTTCAAATCCCTGACCCGAAATAGTGCTACTTTAATTCAATCTAAACTGGCCTGGAAAGTGATAATATATTAGAATAGGCCACAGCTAAGGTCACTAACTAAGGTTGCAGGAGCCTCCCGTAAAGAGGGAGAAAAAAATTATCTGATAAAAAGATCACCCTTACTAGATTTTAAAAATAATGAGAGTCTGGAACCTAGACGAAAGAGTCATGGAAGCAGCCATTTGCCAGAAATTTGCTAGAATTCCGGGTTCAATAAAGAGTTAGGTGCAGCGCCAAGTACAAAAACACAACTGTCTATTTATAGCCCAACCACTTTACATTTTATGCAGATGCGTCATTTAGAGAGTGGCGTAAAGGAAGTTCCTATTTGTAACACTAATTGATTACACTCCTTGCTTCGATCATGCATATATCTGGAAACTGAGTGACTAGCGTCTCTGTAAAATGAAAAATTGCTCAACCCTCTATGATGTATTATTGCCTTGAGACAATATACCGCCCCATGTGACGTAAGTTGAAGCCATTATATTCACATGTACATTTTTGCAGGAAAATGGGCTGAGGTTAGATATTCCTTAGACAATTTGGATTTTTTTTTAGCTCCACCTGAAGTAGAAACTTGGCCACAGTGGCTGCCACCATTCACAGTTTCAAATTTGTCAGTGAAACTTTGTATTATCGGCCGTGTGTCGGAGATGATGTAGAAAGAATTGACTATAGTATGGATGATAATGAATAAGACAAGGACTTGAGTATAGCAAACCATCACTCGCAAGTCAGCGCACTCTTTTCTAGTTCTTCAACATCAATCGCAGCCATGCTGGCTTGCTAAGAGACACATAGAATCTCCGAGAGACCGCCCAAAGATTAAAAGGACCTCCCGTTTGTTACATACACGGTGACCAAACACACCTGGCCCTGCCCTGCCTGTTGCTGATTTCAAGCCCTGCCTGTTGCTGATTTCAAGCCCTGCCTGTTGTTGATTTCAAGCCCTGCCTGTTGCTGATTTCAAGCCCTGCCTGTTGCTGATTTCAAGCGTCATAGCCAACCCCGCTTTGGATTTCAAATACATTCACATGTGGATATGAACGTATGTTTACGGAGAGAGGAACTGAGAAGGGCTCCATAATGTCCAACTCCAAGTCATTCATTTAGTTGTCCTCGAACATGTAATAAGGATTCTAAGGTTAACTTAAAAGACAGTGATTTTTGATAGCGAATCTGCATTTAAGTTAGTTTGTTTGTTTGTTTATTTGTTTACTTGTTTGTTTGTTTGTTTATTTGTTTGTTTGTTTGTTTGTTTGTTTGTTGTGGAGATGGCGACGAAGCTCATTGTAAACTATAACAACAAGATTCAACAAATCGCAGCTTTTTCAACAGTGAGAGTAATAAGAACGCTCTATACCAGTTCTCAATAGAGCGTATATTATATTAATTGTAGTAATGGCTGAACTAAAGAACTACAATACGCGTCTCTCTTTCTCCTTGTTCCCTTCGTCTCTCATTTTCCTTTATCTCTCTCACTGTTTCTATCTATCTCTGTCTGTCTGTCTGTCTGTCTCTCTCTCTATTTCTCTCTCTCTCGCTCTCTCTCTCTTTCTTTCTTCTCTCTCTCTCTCTCTCTCTCTCTCTCTCTCTCTCTCTCTCTCTCTCTCTCTCGCTCCCCTACTATTTATCAAGCTTCATAATTTAGAGACTTAACACCATGAACGGCATAAACCTCCCTAATTCTTTCTCTCCAACACCCGAGGTATGAAAGAGGTGACATTAAGGGCTCGGCAGTAGTACGTACTAGCACCCATTAATGTCGCATAATCATACTACTCGACCCCCTTTGCTTTTCCTTTACCATTATCTCCACATTGGTACCGTGAGCTTCCCTCTGGGACAATTTTAATTCCATGTACAGAAATGGCACTGTAGCCCACGCAGTCTGTAATACTCAGTCGTGAATGCACGTGAATGTAACAATGCATTGTGAACATGTGTGAAGTTGGTAGCTGTAGTGCTTAAAATGTCCATGTGCTGTCCCATTTGCATATTGTATTTTGCCCATGTACAACATCTGTGGTGTGGGCTTATTCCTAATAAACTTGTTGTAAAACTTGTTGTTAGGGAGTTTTATCGTAAAAGATCGTATATCCCACCACCATTTTAATGTGGCTATAATATGCAGTATTTTAAATAACCCGGGGGACGCTACGTTAGAACCATTTCTCACCTTCACTTCCCTGCCCTGGGTGCTACAATAGATTCACGATTCAAAATTCAAGCTTCAAGATTGTTTATTTAGGCAAAAGTCAACCACATAACAAAAAGAGTTCAACAAATTCAGAATAAATGAAAAAGGAAAAAGAAAAAAAAC